>CM067492.1:8055706-8066927 GCA_034552555.1 Semaprochilodus insignis | reverse complement strand
AGGGGGGGGGGGGGGGGGGGGGGCAGGGGGAAGAAAACAACAAAGAAAATGCCGTCATAACGTTCACCTGAGGATATTCAGAGTAATGAAACTGAGTCTGGTATTGGTAACTGCAGGGTAGGAGACCTCTGGCAGACTCAGCTTTCTCATCTAACACTCAAGAGTAAAACTTGCCTACTCCTGCTCCCTGTGTGCACACATGCCTCACATCCTTTATTGCACAAGATCCACACAGTAATCCAGACAGCATGAAACACATGTGTCGGCCACTTTGACATACTATTTTTGTTCTTGTGCTTTTAAGACTGATATATTTAAACGATCTCTGTTCTGATTGGATCCCCTGGAGTGGAATAAATCAAATGAACTGCTCAGACTGAAATCTTTAGGGCTGTGAGGATAAAAAAAACAATAACACTCGTACCCACACCTTCCAGATGTCTGCATTGTTCGGCAGGTTGCAATAATACATTTGCTTTCTCGAAAGCCAGAAACAATGTACAAGGTTTAATCATCTTCCCCACGACTCCCGCGCAAGTAAACACTGTCTGAAGTAACAACACTATCACTTCACAATGAACAGCTGGAATAAACTGTTGACCACAGTAACAAACAGAGTACAATGTACACTCATCGTTGCACCCAGAAGGAAGTGTGGGATTGCAGTGCTATTGGGAAGGAAGATAAAGGTTACCAGGAACAATAAATGATGATAAATTTAGACTGATATGGGGAATATTTATTTAGCTACACATACAGGAGTAGTGTCTCTCAGTATGGCGTTGGGTTGCCATGTTTGCTAATGCAACATGAATACATCTCTGCATGGAGTTATAGAGGTGCCTAATGGTGTCCTGTGATAATCCATCCCATGCAGCTTGAATGTTCTCACACAGTTCCTGGGAGTGACACCAGGCCTTCTGAACATGTGATGCATGACAACAAACCGTTCATCTTGGCGCTAACCACACACAGATTCATTGGTCGTCTCCACCAAGACAAAAGTGGGACTCGTCACTGAAGATGACCCGCTGCCATTCTGAGTCACTCCATGACAGTCTGGCACGACGCCATTGCAGTCTTTGGTGGTGTTAAGGTGGTGTTAAGAGCAGTCGTCAAGGGTAGTGGTCCGTGTGCATGTAGTCCTGTGTTGTGCAGCCATCTGCCAATGGTGTTGACTCATGGAGGGCATCACTGCTCACTGAATGTCCACAATTGTGGCTGTTGGGTCAATCAGGTACAGCAATAAAGCCTGTCCTTGCTTACGTCACATGCACAGCTGAGCGTAAAACTGGAGTGGGGTGATTCCTTCTGGGTGCAACTATTTGTGCAACTATTCTTTTGATGATGAGTGTATATCTCTAGCAAAACAAGCTAGTGAGCATAATGCTAACAGAACCTATCGCCTGCTAACAGAACCTTTTTCCACTTGAGGTGTCTGCTTTAACCCTAAGTAGTGTGTTTCAGCCATAATTCCCTGCCCCATCATGACTTGGACTGGTCTAGAAACTCCAGGCATCCCTGCAGGGTCATGACAACACAATCATGATACAGTTAATTTGCAATATATGGGCCCTCTGACAGAGGACATCAAAAGTGCTGCTGAAGGCCTGTGTATGGTTGATGTTTCAAGAGTGGAACAAATGGTATTTATATCCTGCGTCAAAACTGGCGAGCACATGTGGACGAAGTGCGTTTAACATTTGGAGCTCTTGTTGGTGAAATAATTTGTCTCTGTGTTTTGCCAGGGCGGCATTAAAACAAGACGGCGGTGAAATCACAGCGCCGCTGTGTGCCATAAAGTCCCGTAAAATGCATGTGGATCCAATTGAACAAAAGATGCTTGAATGCGAAATGTGTTCCGTGAAACATTTGGCTTGGTGCAAGGACGGCTTGAGGCTAGGTGAGGTTGGTGCGGTCACGAGGTGGGTCAACACGCACACACCACTGCAGGCTGAGCATGAGTAGCACAGGCCAGACATCATTAACACATGCACACCAATTATATGCCCTTTTTTCATTGTTCCTTTTTTTATGTGTTCTGTCTTAATTTCTGTCTTTGTTTATTTCTTTCCATCTGATTGTTTTTCTCACTTTCTTCCTTCTTTGTTTTTCTTACAAGCTCTTTGTTTATGAACTACTAAATCAGTTCAAACTGCTGTCCCACAGGGAGATCTTAGATATTTTCAAGGATAATGTTAGAATCTATTTATACCCAAGGCATTAATCAACATGCTAAAAAGTGAAACATATCATCGCTGTCCAAAGAAAAACATGTATCCCCATTTTTGTCATTTTTTACTTTTATGCATTTGAAAACTCTAGCTGCTGTTTGCATTGGGTACAAATTTCATGGGTCAATAGAAATGGCCCAAAATTGCTTGGACAAAAGTTTGGTTCCATTGAATTACATTATAATTAAATGAGGTTTTTGCCCTCTCCTGTAAAGTTGCCATTTTGGAGATACTTGTTTTTCTTTGGACAGTGATGATCTGAAAAATCTAAATTTATAGGGGATTATCTATCAGGAGGAGTCTGCCTCAAGCCCTAATCCCTTAATTTACACTTTTTTAATCCGTTCATCCGTCTACAGAAAATGAAACTGCCAGGAAAAAAGGTAAAATCCATGTAAATAAAACACACATATGTTGTATTTCAACACTGCTTATGTGTACAATGTTAAGTCACACAAACAACTGCATTTATTTTTTTCAGTCGCTGTCGTTGACATGGCCACAGACAAAATCAGCTGCGTCTCAATTATTTTTTCCCCCCATTTATCCTCTGCTTCATCATGGAGGCTGTTAGCATCTCCAGAGGCAGCTCAAACTGAGTTACAGACATCTGAGCTAGTTGTGAAAGCTCTCAATGTTCCTGCTGCTAAACGAGGTGGTGAAACTCTCTGTGCTTCTGTTACTTTTCAAAAATGGAAAGTCGCCCAACATGGTCTTGTCGCATTTGGTGTGTATTATATTATATATTTTCATGCTGGAAAAGAAAATAGCATCAGAATATTTGATATAAATCAGAATATAAATTAAACTAATCTGTACTTGTAGCCCACCAGACAAAAAATGAATCACCTTGCGTGTTTAAGGTGGTAGCAACTTCAGGCTCCTGCAGATGGTGCTGCACAAAGATGATGGGGATATAAATACCTGCAGGGTGTGAGTGACGGGAATCATAGATTGAGAAGAGGTGGTACAGTGCAGTGAGTGGCTCGTTCCATGTGTGGAAAGTGACTCCAAAGCAGATGTTAATGATTGGCTAAAAGGAGTGATTGCATTTGGGCGTGCCAAAGACCATAGTGTGAAGGATGTAGCTGAATTAGCAGGTGTATGGAACCATATGGTCATACGGGTCTACCAGCAGTGGCTAAAACCCCAGTCTACAGGAAATTCTCCTTGGAATTGTGCCAGGAAAGGCATCTACCAAATCTGGCCCAACTGCGCAATTTTTTGAGTGGCTGAACATTGATGTGGCCTACATTCAGAAACATGTCCAGTCCATGCCAAATCTAACCTCATGCTTGTGGTGGTATTACACACTATTAGATACGTTTCAGTCACAGGTGAATATCTGTCTATCTGTCTTTCTCTTAGGCTCTCAGGCTGCCTAGCTTTCTTGTTGTCTACCTGTCCTTCAGTCTGTGTCATCTCCTCTTACAGCCTTTCATACTTACTGTCTGTCTGTCTGTTAAACTCTCTGTTTGCCTGTCTTTCTTTTGTTCTGTTCATCATCCTCTTACAGTCCTTCTTTCCTGCTGTCTGTCTGGCTTTCCTTCAGGCTCTCCGTCCTTTCCGTCTTCATTTCTCCACATCTTGTCCTGCCACTGTTCACCTGTTCTTCAGGCCCCTGTCTTTCAGCAATGATGAACCAAAACTAAAATACTGCCTCGCTTAATAGGTCAGCCTCAAAATGAAACCGTGCATTTCACTGTCATCTGCTTGTCGTTTCATCATAAACCTCTTTAATGTGGGAGATAAAAATGACTAATTCTAATTCCTCCACCACAGGCGGCCTAGCAGTTTCCGGCAGAGCCACGTATTCCATCGATTAAAACCGGACTGACGCCGGGTTGGCTCCTAGTACCCGGCAAACATTCTTCAAGCCCAAACGTCCTGTAAACCCGACTCTGACACAGCAAACAACCCGGTGCCATTCATCATCCGTCACTTGAGAATGGCTTGTCCTGAAGCGATAATTCAAGTAGTGGAGTAATCAAATAAATTGTCCTGTAATGACACGCTTGCGTGAGAGCTTCTATTTCCGTCCGCCTCTCGCTAATGCCAATAACAGTGTCATAACAAGCACTTCACACAATGTATCATTTTTCGCCAGCGTAGGGCGGGGCGGGCTTTGTCGCCAGCGTACAACCTGTCCTTAAAAGCTGCTGTCAATCAAAACCTCCGCAAACAAAACATTAACAGTCAGGATGCGACAGGGTGGCTCGGCGTGCTCTATTTCGGGTGGCACAGCAGCAAATGCACAACAGAGTGCAGAAAAAGGCTGGAACGAAAAAAAGCAGAGAGAGGGAGGAATAAAGCACTTGGTGGCACCACTGAAGTCATGACAGATCTGTTCCATGATGTGGTCTTCATCTTTAGAGTGGGGGCGGGGGGAGGGGGCAAAGCAGAGGACGAATGAATGAAAGGTATCCTTTCATTTTCCCCCGTTTACTGAAGAGCTGACGTTTGCTCCTTCAGCTTTGCACTGCAACTATGAGCCTAATGGAGCAAGTAATGGAGGCTTATGTAAACCAGTTAGCGCTGCACAGACCTAAATAATCTCACCTCGAAAGCTGTTAAACGAGCACTGCAACCTGAAATTTGCATTTCATATGCCATTTGCTGTGCTAAGCATTATTCTGCAGCGCAGGGTTGCATGCCTCAGTCTCATCCGTTCAGCACAATTCCAAAGCTTATTTTCCCCTTTCTACGCTAGAAAAGCAATTGCCATGTACCGTCAAGATACACTATATTGACAAAAGTATGTGGACACCCCTCCTTAATTATTGAGTTCAGGAGTTTCAGCCACACCCATTGCTAACAGGGGTAAAGCATCAAGCACATAGTCATCTGGCAGCAGAATGGGCAGCAGAATGGGCCATACTCAGAGACTTTAAATGTGGCACTATGGTAAGATTTCCACCCCACTAGATCTGCCCCGGTTGTCTGTCATTACTGGTGAAATGGAAGTATCTAGGAGCAACAACAGCTCAGTCAAGAGAACGTACAACACACAAACTCATAGAGAAGGACCGCCAAGGTGCTGAAGGGCATAATAGGGGTTGCACAGATGAGCCAACTTGTCAGCTTTACTGCCCAGCGATGATGCTTTAAGCTTAGATGCTGATCACTTGATTAAGACACTGTCAACATGGACAGAGTTGGCAAGATCGGTGATTTCAGGGTCTATAGCTCCATTTCCCTGAAGGCTAGCAATGGGCTTGTTGGAAAGGACACATCACGCTGCACTGACCTGTGGAGTTTGGCATTGTTCCAGCATTTCTCCACCAATCTACAGCTCTTTAGAGGTCAGATACTGAGCGTTCGCCGAAGGCTACAATATAAAAAAATCAAGTGCCATTAGTTAGGCAGCGTTAACGCCCTATAATCCTATAAAGTTTGAAGATAGTTACCGTTACAGTAACGCCCACTTAACTACTCTGGCCAGCGCCTCGAACGGGCCACCTAGATTGCGTCTGTAAGTTTAATACACATTTGCAAGATTCCGGGTCCATATCTCCGGTATCCTGAAGGCTAGCAATGCGATCCATGGCTCTTTGGAAAAGGGACCATCACGCCTCACTGTGGAGTTTGGCTTAAGCACTGATTTTTAAAGTTGCTCGTGGCAAGGCTTGTCTTTCTGCTTTGGTTTTATTCATGACGCCATCAGCGATCTGGCGACATAGACTTGACTTTCATCCCATAACTCTGAAGCATATAAAATGCGACTATCCTCTGCTGCATCAGTCACTACAGAGCTCCAAAACTGCCTCTGGACCAACATCAGCACGAGAACAGTGCAACAAGAGCTTTATGAAATGGGCCTAGATGGCTGAGCAGCTGCACGCAAGCCTAAAATCACTATGCGCAATGCCAAACATCGGCTGGATTGGCGTGAAGCAGGCCACCGCTGGACATTGAAATGATCTACAGCTCAGTTGTGAGCCAGGCCTTCAGATTCAACATCAGTGCCTGACCTCACAAATGATCTTTTGACTCAACAGGTGCAAATTCACAGACAGAAATACTTCCCGGAGGAGCAGAGGCTATTATAGCCACAAAGGTGGGGGGGGGACTCTATGTTAATGGCCAAGGTTTTGTAATGGGATGTCTACTAAGTTCAAATAGGTGTGATTAGGGTGGCCACTTTCATAACCCCAAAAAGGAGGACATCCCACCCTAAAAGGAGCACATCATTAAATGGACAATGTCAAATGACTTTGTTCAACCAATGAAATGCAATTATGTGAGCCAATGGCACAAATAATACTGTTCACGAGAGAACATTTCAAATAGGCGTCCATCCAGGTATTGCGCCGGACAGAGGACAGGGAGTTGGAAAACCGGACTGTCCGATCTAAAGCCGGACATGTGGCCACCCTAGGTGTGATGTTAAGGTGTCCACATACTTTTGGCCATAAAGTGGATCTCTTCAGATGGGGTTTTCCTAACCTTTTTACCATGGAAAATTCCTTATAGACAAAGCTGTAAGATGAGTGTATGCTAGTATGCTAACAACAGATGTAGCGGTGGTTACGTTTTTCATGTTGACCGCAGCATTCCTTTATGAAGTTCTGTGGTTTCTGGGAACGCTTGACATACTTGTGTCTTTAAGAGCCATCAAGAGTAATAATGCTTTTAGCTAAGATGTGCTTTTGTCCATTTCTACGGGATGTGTTTTTGTCTGTTAGCTGCTCTAGCCTTTTAGCTCCAGTGCTAAAGTGAGCAAACATGTCCTAGCTGACTGACTACCGTGGGAATAAGAGGGGGATACTGAGCAAACCTGATTTTTCATGGAATTAACAGCTGTAAAAGATGAATGAAAACTAGTTAGAGAGCGGAGCAGGTTGGGTTTATTTGAGCTGTTATTTCCCCACATATATCAGGGGACAGAGGTCGCTTGATGAACAGAATCCCTGTATGATGGCCATTCTGATTGCGGCCATGGTTCGTTAGATAGAGTGATCAGACAAGAAATCCGATTTAGGAAAACAAACAAGACGGCTGCCGAGCTGGGCCAGCCATTTCGGGGGAACACGGTTTATTTAATCAGGCCATCAGAGGCTAATAGATGGCTCTCATTACAGTAGCTCTGCCACAGAGGAGCATTCACACTCGCACGTATAAACACAGGCACAGACACCACAAGCCTAATAGCAGTCTTAGCATGAACGCGCACCTATGCACTTACAAAGGCCTTCTGAGAGCAGATGTTCAACTTTCACACACGCACACATAAAGCTTTATACACACACACACAGTCCAAGACACATTCTTACACACCTGCAAAAATATACAAGGGAAATAGTGATCTGATGGCTTCCTTCATAATTACAGAGTACAGACAGCATCCCCCCTCCAACCCCACCTCCTGTTCCCCCTCATACCACCTGTCTGGCCCCTCCCTGCCACTTGCGCTCGATTGGCCCCTGAATTCCTAACACAGACAGAGGAGACTCTGCTCCGTCCGAACGCCAAGAGGAGCTCAGAGCTAGGCGCTCCGGCAGTGGGGTGGTCTCACCATAAAAATACCTACACTCAACGTTAGTGTCAAAACAGCTTCACTCACGCAATGTCACTCCGTCTAGCACAGTCTTAAAATCCAGCAAAATGTACACCTGGATTCACTTGTCAATAGTTTTTAACACAATAACAACTCACACAGTGGCTGAAATACTGAAAACGCTGCTTTTTAAATGTATGTATTGATTTTTTGGGGGGGGGGGGGCAAAAGGAGAAGTCCTTTGGAGGTTATATGCACACTTCATGCTGTAGCTAACCATTTTCAGTCAAGCCATTTGCCTCAGTCTGGGGAAAAAGAAATCGTAAATACATTTATCAAGTGCCTGTTTATTAAAAGCACAGCAAAAGACTGAACAGATAAATAGACAGTTCATTGTGATTTATGTGCTAACCTGACCATTTCCTGAGCTCTCCTCAAGGGAGTCCAGTTTTTACCAACAGTCCAGTATATCCAATACCTGCTTCAGCCAATCAATCCTTCATTAAAAGAACTCAGGCAAACAAACCTATGCAATAAGTGGAGTTCACTGATAGGCCTTTTCCACCCATGTGGAACGACTTCCATTCTGGTTGGCGCACCTAATTTTAAGCCATTCCGCGCATTCCCACCAAAAATAAATAGGTTCAGAGCCTGAAAGGTTTGTTCCCAGCTGGAACTAAAGAACAGTAGGTTCTTCAGCACGAACGGTGACGATATCCTTAAAACCACCAGTAGTTCATCCGTTCTTGCTTTATGGATATAAAAACAAACATCCGGAAAAACAGTACTAATGCTCGCACGTAATCTATGCGATCCGCCATCTTGTTTGTACTGTGTACTACCATTGTGCAATGCCCTTTGTTGAGACTTGTATTTAGTTGGCGTTCCTTGGTTCCAATAAAAGCTGGTGCCAACGCAGACTGGTTCCCTGGAGAGCACCAAGGTGCTACAAAGCCTGCACAGAACCAGTTTAAGAACCAGTGTTCTTTTGGTCGAAAAGGGCTATGAGAGCTCAGGAACCAAATCTATTGTTGGTTCTTCTAACCAACAACTAAAAACCTTCTTCTGTTCCACTGCACTGATGTTCATTTGGATGTATTCTAAGGTTTTACCTGCTCAAGAAGCACCAATTCAAACTGTTTTGCCCAGCTGCCTAAGACTGCGCAGTACTGTATATGCCGTATGGTGAGTATATTAAGCATATTAGTCATTTGTGACTAAGCGGATGGATGCAATTGATGATGCTATATTTAATCTGTTTACTCGCAATGACGTGAGGAATCTGTGCTGTTCCACTAAGCAGCAAACAGAAGCCACATTTTAGCTGCCGGAGCAATGGATCACGGTGAAACGTGAATATCTGGTTTGACAATAGTTTGTTGCTCTTTGTGACAAGGCCTTTTGTCCCCGCTCGTGTAAACTCATAGTTGATCTTAGAGACATAAACAGCTTGGGGGGAAAAAAGAAGCAGAAGAAGAATAAGAAGAAGAAGAAGAAGAAGCTGGGGCATTCCATTAAAGTTGGGACCTGAGTGTTTGCCTGCATGTTTTTTCGTGTGGGGTTGGACTGCTGGCTCTGTTGTTTGCTATGTGTTTGTCTCTCAGGCTCCTCCTCAGGCCAGATTGTTGCTGGATGTGTTAACCAGCATTCCGTCACACATTAAAAATAAACGTCATATACTTTTGCGAATGGGACTGCAGTGCATATGGCACTCCAGAAGCATGGCACTCCTAATGGGAGCTCAAAGCTTTTATTTAGTTTGAGCAGCCAGGAAATATGCATAGATCCAAATTTCCTCTCGGCTAATTCGTCTGTCCTCGTACTTCATAGGTGGAATAAGTAATATACCAGAGGTGCAGGGGTTAAGACATTTATGTTGGAGAAGCTTTAAGAGATCATAACAAACCAGCTGGAATCATTACACGGGTCACTGAAAGACATTCATCACTGTAGCTCCTGTTGTTTCGGGAGTCGGGAGTTGTCCCGTGTGCCGGTTTCATAAAAAATGATGTGGGGGGAAAATAGAAGGTAAACAGGAAGATGGTAAGAACACATACAACTAGGCATCATTCAAGCCTTTTACAGTACATGCCATTCAAGCCGTGCACCTAAGTAGAATGTTGATATACATGTATGTTATTATGGCAGTCTGCCTTGTAGCCATGTGGTAGTTTGGTGTCATTCTATTCTGCTGGTTCACTTGATACTTTTTGACTTGTACACTCCTTAAAATAAAGGCTCCTAAATGGTTTTAGGCTTGGACTGTTCTGGAAAATCACTTTAATTGGTATGTTACGAGGTTCTTTGCATTCACACAGCCCATTTACAAAAGGTACACCCACTGGAAGATTAGTAGCGGGTGCCGAAAGCGGTCTCTATTTTTGAGAGAGTTTGTGCTAGACTACTTAAACTTCTTCATTTACTGTATCAACAAAGCAGCAAGGAAGTATGGGTCTACACACCTACACATGCAACAACCGGGATAGCGAGAATCAAGCTGCAGTGCCATACCTGGGCAGGTCCAGACCATTAAACGACACCTAAATCCCAGCGTTAGCGCTTGTCTTGATTTGCAGTTCTCCCCAGACGAGTGTGAGCCAAACGGTCTCACAGATCCACGAGAGTTGTGCAATGTGGTTCAGATGCTGAGGAACCTGCTCACCTGGCTGTGCATAAACAGCTAGCAGTCCTAGCCGACGTCCTGCCACAGACTGACAGGTCCAACGACACGGAGATTTACAGTCGCGCCTCAGCCGGCAGACCGTGGGGCAAAAATCAAAAAGGGTCTTTGGAACAGACACAAACCCAAAAGCTGTTTAAGAGCACACACTCACAACGGCCAGTACAAACACTCCACACATATGCTGAGAGTATCCGCTTACACGCGCATTGTGACCCTCACGCAAGGTTCTAGGTTAGGGGTCCAAGCACTAATTGTATCGTGATGTCTGGTCTTCGCTAACGGACCCTCAAACCAGGTCAATAAATGCACACTTGGTGATATGCGCACACACAAAGTACTACAATCAAAGGGTGGAAAGTTGCAGTAGAGCAGAGACAGACGCTGGCGTATGGAAAGTGTGATCACTTTTTCTCTCTCCTTTCAGTCTCTCACTCTCGCTCTCTCAATTTCTGTCTTTAATTAAGGCTGTCAAGTTTCGGTTAGCAAGAAAAAAAAGGGGGCTTTCTTTCCTTTTCTCGAACACTCGCTCTCTCTCGGAGCAGAAAGGAGAGAGGAAGTCAAAGAAGGGAAAAAAAAGAGAAGAAGAAGAAGAAGGAAAAAAAGGAGGGAAAACAAATGAAGACATTGTTTGGAAAGTTTCCTGAGAGCCAAACTCACCCACTCTTGCGCCGTTTCACTGGCCAGAGACTTTTCCCAGCTTGCCCCGAGAGTAGAGGAAGCGAGCACTCTCCGCCTTCACTCCAGTCCCTTTGGCTGCGGAGGCACGGCAGCAAACCAACTCATTTCTCTCTTTTCTTTCTCCCTCCC
>CM067492.1:8007561-8055659 GCA_034552555.1 Semaprochilodus insignis | reverse complement strand
CCCTCCTTTCCTCCCTCCCTCCCTCCCTCTTTCTCTCTTTCGGTTCTCCCTCCCTCTTTCCACAGGCACACACTCTCCATGTCTCTCAGTAAGAAATAATTACGCTCCCTGATTCATAAACGCTGCGTGGGTCACATGACCTAACACTTCAAATATACAGCATTTTTTTTTTGTCTTTTCTCCGCAAGACACAAAATGCCTTGAGGGAAGAAAAAAGAGAGAGAGAGAGAGAGAGAGACACACACAGAAGGCACAGAAAAGCTTAAATTTCTGTTTTTAATCCCCCCCCTCTCCCTCTCCTTCTCTATCCTGTTTTCTTCACCTCGTTCTCCCTCTCTTGGAGAAACTGACAAACACTGAACAATGCGCTGATTTTTTAGCATGGCAATAAGGAACTCATTTAGTAGTGCTGGACGTACTTGTAGCTGACCGAAGCCTCAGGGTTTTCCCTCACCCCCTCCACCCCCCCCCACACACAATTCCGTAACAGTATTCCACCAAAGCACACCGGCTACAAAAACATATAGAGGAAACCACAGCCATAAAGTGTCTGCCGAATGCATTGAGGCACAATGTGGACAGAATATGGAAACATACTGAGATTGAGACTTGTCAGAAGAAAGCAGTGTTCCCTTTATGTACAATGCAGTGGTGTTTGAGTCAAAGTCAACACTCAGCTCTCTAAAATGCAAGTGTTCAGTCTCAGGGCACTTAGGTTCAGTTAAGGTTCACCTAAGTAAAGTTTTAAATCACTGAGGTTTGTGGCTAAGTTAAGTCTCCATTCACTGAAGTTTGAGCCTAAGTCAAGTCTGAGTAAAGCCTCAAGCCAATTAGGTTTGAGTCCAAGTCGTGACACAAGTCTCTAAAGTGTGAGCTGAAGTTAAGTTTTGAGTCACCAAGTTTTGAGTCAGAGTCTTCAAATTATTCAAATACTTTGTTCCTTTGAATATAATCATGAATCACATACACTGCATTTCTAGTAAGTAAGCAATAACGAAGATGTTAACATGCCACCTCAACAAGTCTGAGAGAGTAGCAGTTGTGTTTGAGTCTAAACTAAAGACTCAAGTCTTTGTTCAATTTCAGGCTACTTAGGTTCAGTTCAGAGCTTCGATACTTTGAGGTCTGAGTCTTGATTTATCGAAGCTTGAGGCTCAGTAAAGTCTTAAATAACTGGGGTTGGAGTCTAAGTCTAGTCTCATGTCTCCAAAGTGTGAGTCTGAGTCAAGTCTCCAGTCACTGAAGTTTGAGCCTGAATCGAGTCCCTAGTCCCTGGAGTCCTAGGCAAGTGCTTAAGGTTGAGTCACGTCTCAAGACTCTTGGGTTAGAGCATGAGTGTCTAGTCTCGAGACACTGACATTCAGTTTAGAGATTCGATACTTTGAGGTTTGAGTGTCGAATTATCGAAGTTCAAGCCTAAGTAAAGTTTTAAATCACTGGGGTTTGAGTCTTTGGGGTTAAGTCTCCAGTCACTGAAGTTTGAGTCAAGTCTTGGATCTCTGGTGTCTGAGTCTGAGTAAACTCTCAAGTCAGTGAGGTTTGACTCCAAGTCAAGACACAAGTATGAGCTGAAGTCAAGTTTCGAGTCACCAGGTTTTGGGTCAGAGTCTTCAGTCTTAGGTGGCTGGTGGAGGGTGAGGTCTGGGTTTTGAGTAACAACTGATTGTGGTTCAAGTCCAAGTAAAGTCTTACGTCTCTGAGGTTCAGGTCAAAACCAACTTTTGAGTGTCTGGGATGTAAGTCTAAAGTGCTGGTTGAGTCGAGTCTCAAGTCACTGGAGTTTGACTTGAATCTCTAGGATGAGAGTCAAGTCTAGAGTCTTGAATCACTGGAGTTTGAGTCCGGGTTGAGTCACTATGGTTTGCATCCAAGGTGAGTTGTGAATCACTGGTGTTCAAGACAATTCTTGTGTCCCTGGGGATCAAGCCTGAGTCTAGTCTCTTGCATTTGGGTCTAAGTTGAGTCTTGAGTCAATGGGGTTTGAGTCAAGTCTCTGAAACTTATGTTTAGTTCAATATCAGAGGATCTGTGTATCATCAGATAGTAAAACAATTTGTTTCAATACTGACTGATACATTGTTTGGCCAGTACAATCAGCTACATCTGTCATATCCATTATTGTATAGCAGTCCATGTATATATAGAGCTCAATAATCAATCAGCCATTTAAACAGATTCCTCCAAATTCTGGACACCCATAGCGGTTGAAAAATGCACATTTAGTTTCCAGTCGAAAGAGAAAAAAGGGCAGAAAAGTTGAAGATTAAACAGTTGTCAGCAAAATGTCATTATACGTTATATTGTACATTATAACTGTAATAGAAACGAGGTGATTAAAAACGCTGTTTGTTTTCTTTGCTCTCCTGAGCCAGTCAGCGCAGACACATTCAAACAGTTTGAGTGGCAGCAGATCAACAGTGTAAATGTCGGCCGTGTGGAACCATTTCATGACTCCCACACAGAATCTTAGACAGGGTCATGCTGAGAATCAAGTGGGGCTACGATGCCAAAGAACTTATCAACAACAGGTCTGACAAGCAGTGTGTAAAACAGTCCCTAGTAGCATGTTCATGCCATCTGTAGCCATGCCACCCATTCCCTGTTTGCCAAGAGCATTGGAACGTATAGTCACATACTGTAGCCTACATCTATAATAATCTAATAAGTTTATTTTATGTATAGATCATTATTTGGTTTTCAGAGTTTGGCCCAGTATGTCCTGAATTTCGGCTTCAGCCAAGAATTTTCCGTTCGGTGCATCACTAAACGTAAACAGTTTATACACTAGCATTCTCAGATCACTCTTACATGACAAGGTACATTAACGGCTCTCAACGCTAAAGCTGTTAGTCAATAGACTACTGGAATAAATATTTAAAGAAGCTTTTTTGGCCTAAGTTTAGCACTGAATGTGTTATTTTTACATTTGCACAGCCCAGTATTGCATCCAGCAGCATCATAGATTTGACAGAAATCAGGATTTTATATTGTTTTCATGCTTCTGTTTATCAGTATTCACTCACGCACTACAATACCCATCATGCAATTGGTAAATACAACATACAACCATCAGGAATCCCTGTGGTGCTGAACCAATCCTGACTACTAGTCTAGCCTCTAAGCTATACACTAAAATGTGTAGGACTGCACATCACCATAGGAGTTCAGATTTCAAAGAGCTTTCAACTTCCTGTTGTCCTTCACCAGCTAGTAGAAAAAACTAGCCAAAGCAGCAAGGCTCTACCTACCTTCAAGGTACATCATCAAAATGGGGGTTTTCATAGTCTCTACACTGAAATATCTTGCTCTAGAAACGTCTGTGGCAGCCCTGAAGGTTATGAATAGACATGATTAACGTACAGCAATAGCAATGGTTACATTTCTTATTTTGGCCAAAGAATCTCTTTAAGCTCAACAAATGCCTGTGCGATTGGTGGCTACGTCTCGATTGTGTACTACACACTAATACTACAGAGTACATATTCTGTACTAATCCTAATAGTATGAATTCAGCAGGCTAGTACTCAAAGTATTAGCATGCTACATTGTTTCTTACTAATAGGAAGCGATGAAGCTTACGTCATACCACCAAGCTAAACTCTCAAGGCTGCTTTGGTGGACAACACAATATAATAAATGCATTATTTATTAGAGTACATTTATTTTTAAAGGCTGTTGGGACAGATTTGGGTTAAACTCACATTTCTAAACCATTTCTGGTCCTGCCGCCACCACCACCACAGCTGCCATCGCATCGCCGCCCCCCATCGTTTCAGAATTTTTAACCAGTCGTTACTTATTTCAAACATTTATCTCAGTTAAACAGTGAACAGAGTAGACTAGAGGGTAATTTCTCTACATTTATTTATTTGTTTGTTAGTTTAATTATTTATTTATTTTTGGATGTGTTTGGGAAAACTGGGTGTGTGGGATTTTTGGTTGCAGGAGGGCCGGAGAGAGAGAGAGGGAGGGGTGATGGACTCTCAGGGGTTGGGGATTGGATGTTTGTTGTAATTTTCAAAAATGCTGAATAAAAAAAAAAATTTTTTACAATTTTTGACATGAGAAGCTCCTCCCTTTCCGTGTGCTATAGCATTATGGGACAACAGTGTCCATCATTACCATACTCATAAGTCAACTGGTGTATTGTAGTTTTTTAGTATACTCAACTTTGACATTCATAACTTTACTATATCTCAAAAACTAGTTAGCATTAGCATTAAGTTAGCAATTGGGACACACCCCAAGAGTCTTCTGAAGTTTGATTTTTAACCATATACATAACTTATTTTAACTACAGTTACCAATTATGGAACTTAGCATCGTATTGCTCACTAAACTTTAGTGAGTCCCTAGGAAACCTGAGCATCATTAATTCATAGAAAATTCATATTTCAAGCAATATTACAATGAGTCAACTTAAATTAATAAGTTTTGGGAAGTCGCTACCAATAACGTACAAAATTATGCATGGTTCTAACTTAGAGAACACTTTCAGATTCGGATCAAGTTATAGGCATATAATATACTGCATATATTCATGGGTTTACCAACATATATTAATAAAGTCTGTTTTTTAGAACTGATGTTGGCTTTCCCAAGATGCATTCATGGATACATTAACAAAGGCTTATGAAGGAACTGTAAGGTTTAGAGTGTAGTGCAGTTTTACAGTTGAAAAGGGAGCTGAGAGTACAGGAAGTCCCCTTGGAGGTGGTAGAGAGGGTGTGCCTGTGTATATGCCACTTTCTGTATTAGCTCATACGGTTCAGATCTGTGCTTGGTGTAGATTGTGCTAGATCTTGCTTGTGTCGAGAGAGAGCACCCTGTGACGGGCTGTTTGTGGTTCTGGGTGTGTGCCCTCGGCTGTTTCTGAATCTGAAGTTCTGAAATGGCTTTGGTTAAAACACCACCCCAAAAACCTCATTTCAGAGACACACCTTAACTAGTTCCCCTTTCACAGTGCCACCTCTCAGAAGAGGAGGGGCACAGATGCTTGTTGGGCATGCCTCAAGGTTCCATTCTGGGTCCCATTCTGAAATGAACAGGCCCTGAAAACTGAAGATACAAAACAGGTCTTAAAAGCTGCAGACTGTAGTTTGGCAAGCAAAAACAAATTTACCCTTTATCCCGCATGCAGTCAATCAGCCTAAATATGTTTAGTGTCTAAAGTTGGCTTCTTTAGTTTCGCACTGCATGTTGAGTACTGTAGTTAACCGATAAGGGAACTGCATGCCTAAATTTGCTTGAAACCACACTGTGGTGTTAAGTAATCTTAAATAGACTTGCTTATGTGGTTGCTGGCAATGTGCGACATACTGTTACCTATAAACATAAACAAAAGTACTTCACATTGCTAAAAACAGTAGTGGCAGGCATCTACAGGCCTGGATGTTGCAAGCTTATTTGAGGTTCATCCATGCAGTGTTGATGAAGTTAACTGGTGGAGCATATGCTTCCATTATTTGCTATATAGGTGATTCCATGATTGAGGTGAAATTCAAGTCACACTGACATTGAAATATGTATGTAAAACATGAGACACAAACACAGGTACAGTGTCCTTGCACCAGCTTATGTGCATGTTTGAGATAACTTAGAAAACACCTTTTTAAAACACTTAGAAACCAGCATTGCTCCTCCCAGCCCACTACAGCATTACCTAGAAGCATCAACATAATTAAGCACACTTATCATCAAAAGAATAGTTGCACCCAGAAGGAAGTGTGGGAATGTAGTGCTATTGGAAAGGAAGATAAAGGTTACCAGGAACAATAAATGATGATAGCTTTAGACTGATATGGGGAATATTTATTGAGCTACACATACAGAAGTAGGTTCTCTCAGTATGGCGTTGCGATGCCATGTTTGCTAACACAACATACCAGACATCTTGGCATGGAGTTGTAGAGGTTCCTAATGGTGTCATCTGATAATTCATCCCATGCATCTTGAATATTCTCACACAGTTCCTTCAGATTGTGTGGTAGGGGTGGAGGTGGAGTGACACCAGGCCCTCTGGACGCTTGACGTGTAACAACTAACTGTTCATCTTGGTGCTGACCACGGTGTCACCACACACGGATTCGTGTAAAGATTAATCAGAGAAAGCTGGTATCTGTCTTAGCAAAACACTTTAACCGTTGTTGGGTTTGTGAGGCTTAGTCAGGAACTCTGACTGGGTTTTGCAGAGTGTGAAATATATAGGGGGTCCTGGGGGGGTGTCTGGGACTCCCTAATTATTGTCATGGACCCCTGGATGTCTCAAAAATTCTGTGAGGCCCCTGAAAAAAACAGCATGATGTAGTCTGCCACTATCAATAAGATATTGCCTTTGGTATTTTTGACTAACTAGAGCCTCGGGGTGGCGCTGTAGCACCCATCCTAGCAACTGTAACTATGGCCAGAATCCTTGGAATTTGCTGCAACATATCCGAGAACTTCTTCGATCTCCCAGGTGTTTGGAGGAAACAGTTATTCTTTTCTCAGACCGAAGAGGTGCAGGATCTCAATGTGTGGAAGATCTACCAAACCAGAAAAGAGCATGTCCAGAAGAACAATAGTTCTTTATGCCACATTGTGTTTCAATTAAAGCCAGTATCCAAAGCTGGATTTTTGCGAGCCAACATGGGACCCAACCCGTGACCCCCAGGGGGTATTCCTCACACTTATCTAAAGCATAGTATTGTATGGTAATATTATCCGATGCCATGATCATAAGCTAATTACTCAGTCGCTACTTTCAGTGACAGCACCTCGCATTATCCACTCATCTCCACTCTCCATCCATAAAGCTCTTTCATTAGTGAAAACCACTGACAGCAAAAGCGTCAAGAGCTCCTGTCACCTTACAGATCATAATCACCAGTTTCCTGAGCCATTGGTGAGCTACACATACATGGCCCTATTCTATGACAGTGAGGACCAGGGCAAGAGATGGCTATATCACCTATAGCAGGTCTTTAGATGGTGCACACAGAAGGCTGGATAGTCTAATGGATAACCCCAACAGACTGGCTTTTCCTTACACTCTCTTTTCCTTTTTCATATTCTGATGTCTGTTCTTTCAGTACTGCCTCAAACTGCAACTCCCTACAAAACAGGTGAGTGAATTAGCATGAGCTGTATGCGATCTGTATGTACATCATGTTATCTGAGCTTGACGAAACTAATACCTTAAGAAGAATGTCAAACTATCACCCACTACTACTGAACATTACATCAGAATATATGATAAACAGTAAATGATCAGCATTATCCCACATCCCATACTGATTCAGAAGGTTCAAATAACTTTCTATTATTTTCTTCCATGACCCAGTTATCTCAGCTGAATGCACTGGCAGAGAGGGCAACCACAGCATTGGCTGGCATCAGGTCTCAGAACATTGTCAACAGGATGTGGTTGACTTAGCCACACTTTTACAGCGAGTTTACTACTTTCAACACACTGCTATGGGAAGAGTCATTGCAGGGCTTCATTCTTTAACCAATAACACCAATCCTTCACACGTACAAAGCATCCCAAACTTGAAATAACAGAACAATAAAAATGGGTCTCATAAGCTACAATACTTAATGACAATCAAGTGTCGAGCTCCATCAGGGCCTTTAACCACCACATCTAAAAGGCCCCTCATATCGAAGAAATCTAAGAAAGGCTGCTTTCCACACTTCCGTGGGGGAAAGCATTACAGCAGTGGCAGCTTTTATGAATGTGAAGGAAGTGGACGCACATATTTTTATTTCCATATTAAGGATTTTACTTCATTTTACCACAAAATATGTTGTTTTCATTTTCAGAGATGAGCCCACATGACAAGGTCTACTTTAAAAGTAGACTACTGATGCTTGACTGCTTCAGCACTGCCTAGATGAGGGGTATGGGCTAAAAGTGGGCAGTGGTGGTTAAGGGCGGTCAATACAGACCATATATATATATAACTCACATATACTGATGTACCTTAACAAGTCGATATATTGCCCAGGCTTTGTGGTGGTCTTGCCATAGTTAGCTAATGTTAAGTACATTCTCCAGTGAACTGTCTGAATCGGCCATAGGGTTCTATGCGATGCTTGTGTAGCATTAGCATCAGTACCAGGCTGAAGCTGGCACCCTGTTCACCAGCTTCTTTTTCCATTTTCCATTCCACCTTAAAAAGTGCAGCAGCTTAAGGCACAATTTAGGCACCAAAATGTGAACTGCTACACCGTTTAAGGTGGAACAGAAAATCTGAATATTAAGGTAACTCCAGCCTCATTACGTTAGGAATATTACACTAAAGTAAACGCTGTCATGTTAATTAGCTTAAAACAAGAACAGTGACCATGTCACTTAACACTGTGCAAAACAATGTTACACTATAAATATAAAAATGGAAAATCATACTGTATAATGAGACCAACAGACAACAAAGTACAATGGACTGTTAGCCTTAACAGCGCGTGTGTTTATATGCAATTAATAATCTGATAACTACAGAAAATCAGTAATCCATTCACTATGCTTTATATCCCCTAATCAGATCGCAGTAATCAGAAAATGGGGATACTCTGGGTCTACACAAGTCAGGTAGTAATTGGATTTCTGCTTTGCAACCAGCCACAACTCACAGAAGGCGACGTGCCGAACATAACATGCTCAAGCTCAAACTTCACAAATTCACAGATCGAGAGAAATGAAAGAAATCTGAGTAAGGGAATACATGCACTGTGAAATCTGATTACTGAGCTAAAATCCTTCTCTCATTTTCGGATTTCCAGGTTTTACTATGAAGTAAAATGGGAGTACGCTGTTTACATGACCACTTGAGTAATCAGATAGCTGCAGTAATCCGATTTTGATTTGATTATTAAGTGCATGTAAACACACTAATTCCACTAAACATCAGCAAAATGTAGCTAACCTGATTGCGTAGCTTGGATCATGAGATCCTTAACTTACCTTCGTGGACAAGCAGGTAACTCTTGAAGAAATGTTTGTAGCCATGTTAAGCTTGCTCTTCTCTGTAAACAAAAACCCAACAAACAAACAAACAAACAAACAAACATTTTTCATGGAAAAATGCTAAACATCTTCATAAGGAGAGTACTGTGCGTCAGAGACAGCATAAAGGAGGCCTTTCTGTATGATCTCACTGGTAATTGCCGTCACTACTGTGATGTTTTCCCTACTACGACAACTTCCAGTACGCTGAATATGGAAATGACCTCACTGTATATCATCTACTTGATGAACTAATGTGTATGGGCAAGTGTCTACATTGTGTGCGCGCGAGCGTGTGTGCGTGTGTGAGTGAGTGTCAGTAGCAGCAGAGCAGTAGAAAGGTCAGGGGTTAGCAGTGTTTGTGTTTCGGAGTCAGTGGAGTGTGCTCCAGGCTGAGATTTATGATCCATGTGTCTGGGAGACTGCAGAGTGCAGGATAATGAAGACAGATCAGACTGCTATCTCTAAGCACCCCCCCTCCCTCCCCTTTCTCTCCCTCTTTTTCACTCTCTACCTCCACCTCTCTCTGCATGCGAGCTCACTAGTGCTCCATGCGACTGCACTGGTGTACACTGCGAATAGGGCTGACCCAACTACGTCATTAAACCCAGATTTGACCAGTATTTCAAAGCAATATCTGACGGCGGATTTATTGTACCCCAGAAAAGAACGTTTAGCTGACAGTGGGTCAACATAGTAAAAGATCTGGATTTTACTCTTTACTGCATTGTTAAGTGTCTACAAATTTATGTGATATTTCTCTATAATCCAGATGGAGACGAGTCTCCGTTCCTACATTTTATAAATCGCTGCTGTCAAAATAAAACCTTGAATCTCCATCTTTGTCTTCGTTTTTGATAGTCTGAAAACAGCCTTAGAGTTACTTTTAAAGAAAGTCTGGTTACTTTGACTTACATTAAAAGTAAAGTATGTATTCCCTTCTGCTGTAAAGTTCCAACATCACCAAAATGTTTATGTATTAGCAATATATCAGGTATCATCATCAGTTCACAAGTCCCATTTGATGCAGCTTTCTCAATTATTCGGTTATTAAAATATACCTTGTGCTTACTTGGATGATGCAAATGTTATATTCTGCTACTGTTTATCTTACAGTAAAACAAAAAGGCTGATGGACATTTTATGCATCTCATGCTGTTATGCAGATCTTCTCTTATTTGTTTATTTATTTATTTAATATAATGTTTTCTTATAAAAAGTCATTTATGAAGGCTTTCATGCTTTCACAGTAGTAAACATTCATGATTTTTTTAGAGACTATGGCATTGTTTGTTATTGTTCCTCCAAGTCCACTTATCTCCCTCAGTCGTTTCTTTAGAAAAAGATGAATATTCCATGAAAAGTCTTTTATATTTCTTAATATTCGTCAAATTGCTTGACTTGAGTTGAGTTGAGTTTTACCTTGTCAGCGCTCAGTGATAACTGTTACCTTCTCCTACTGTTTATCTTACAGTAAGATAGAAAGCCTGACGGACAGTTTATGCATCTTATGCTGTACGCAATCTTTTATTAATTCGTTTATTTGTTTAATGTTTTTGTTTCATAAAAAAGGTCATTTATGAAGGCCTCCACAAAAGTAAAGCATTCAAGAATCTCTGAAAGACTACAGCATAGTTTGTTAGGGTTCATCCAAGTCCACTCACCTCCCCCTTCTTTAGAAAAGATTGAATATTCCATGAAGAGTCTTTTATAATTTTAATATTCTTCAAATTACTTGACTAAAGTTTTGACCTACATTGACGTTTACCTTGTCAGAGCTCAGTGATAACTCGGATGCGCATTATGATGATGCAACTGATATGTTCTCCTACTGTTTATCTTACAGTAAGACAGAAAGCCTACAATGTAATTTGTATGTAATATTGTTTGAATAATTGTTATTGTTTTTTCACAAAGCATTGGTTTGTTAGTGTTCAAAGTGTCCAAATCCATTCACCTCCCTTGGTCTTCTTTAGAAAACGCTGAATATTCAATGAATGAATTTTCTTCATTAGTATTCTTTAATATATTTATTTACAGATTTATTGATTATACTCAGGTTCTAACTCAGAATATGATATATCTTGCAATATACTGCATTAATACATGACGATATACTGGTAAATCAGTAATGTGACATGGTTAAAGACTAGCCTGCATTATCTTGACCAAAATAATTTACATTTTGTTTGGATTACATGAATAATTGGACTAATCAAAACTAGAGATGTGCATGGATACTTGAGTACTGGGTTAAGTACAGCCTATGTACTCTTATTTTTGCTCTATAATACTGGGATAATCTGGAATTCTGATGTTTGGCATTCAAACATATTTCACCTCTGAGGTCAATGGCAAAAGTTGGGAAAACTGAATGTTCCGCTCACCGTTTGCGGAATGTTGCCACTTATGGCGGCTTCATTTTTCCTTTGCGGTTCCACTGAAAACAAGGGGATATCCGGCTTGCTGTTGGCTGTCTACCGCAAACGTATGAACATATGAACGCAACATTTACTAAAAGGCTTTGTCTGAGTCGGGTAAACACTGCCACAGTCATGCCATAGATGCCATGTTTTCTATCAGCCCATGTGGCAAAGTCCAGTACGGGGTTTCTGCAGCCCTGCGCGAGTCCTCCAGTTTTAGTCTTGCATTCAAAAGGTCTGTATTTCCATCTAGCAACTGAATGAGGAACTACAAGGTCCTGTGACCAAGGGGCCTCATGCAGGGCTGCAGCAATGCTTAACTTATGAAATAGGTCTTAAGTCACAGATCAGATCAGCTCTCAGACCAAGTTAGAAAAACATCTACCAATTGCCAAACAAATATTGGGGCTGAAAAAACTGGATACATAGCCAATGAATCCTTCCACCTGTACTAATCAGGTATCTGTTTTATCACGAGAAATATACATGTTATATACAGGGTCAGAAATTCAGATTAATATTGTTTTCATATTTAAGTGGGACTATAAAAGTGACAGTTTTGCTTGTATTTGACATATACATATATTTGTTACACTTTGCTACTATGAAACACAAGGGCCTTACGGTGAGCACATTGGGAAGCACACGTTGTTAGGGATGTGACAGGGAAGACAGAGGTATCATGGTGTTTCTGCTAACTAAGCTAACTATTCCATCCGGAATTTCAGACACAAATCATGCACTTGTATACAACACAAAATAAATCTTAACTAACATGAAATTGTGTTCCAGTTAGCTGCAATCTTAGCTCAACAGCTCATATGAAGAGGAAAAACCTATTTCTAGGGCTATAAATACTTGCGGGTTGTGTGAGGGGATCCATAGATTGAGAAGAGGTGGTACAGTGCAGTGAATGTCTCGTTCCATGTGTGGAAGATGGGTTTCAAAGCAGATGCTAATGATTGGCTACAAGGAGTGACTGCATTTGGGCGTGCCAATGGCCATAGTGTGAAGGAGGTAGCTGAGTTTGCAGGTGTATGGAGGCATATGGTCATACGGGTCTACCAGCAGTAGGAAAAATCCCAGTCTACGGAAAACTCTCGTCAGAATTGTGCCAGGGAAGGCATCTAGGGAATCTGGCCCAGCTGACTCATTGATGTGGCCTACATCCAGAAACTTGTCCAGTCCATGCTAAATCTAATCACAGCTGTTATTCGTCCTCGTGGAGGCATTACAGGCCAAGAACCTCACTCACTCAGCCATGTTTAGCAGGACGAAGATCATCCACTAGGGGGAGTTATCAGTGCTCAAATAGCATAAATACGCCAAATTTTGGTTTCTGGTGCATCATAAGAGCAGTGCTTTGTACCAGTGACTCCATGCATCTTGTATGGAAGCATACGGTCATACAGGTCTACCAGCAGTGGCAAAAATCCCAGTCTACAGGAAACTCTCCTCAGAATTTCGCCAGGGAAGGAACCCACCAAATCTGGCCCAACTGAGGTGGCCTACATCCAGAAACTTGTCCAGTCTATGCCAAATCACAATGCAGCTGTTATTCGTGCTCGTGTATGCATAACAGGTACATTTCAGTCACAGGTGACTCATTTTGTGTCAGGTGAGCTTATCTCGCTCCTGCCTCATTAACACTCAAATTCTCACTGTCAACTATTTAACACCACGTCTCCTCCAGTTTCTTCAGCGTTCTAACTCCTCTAACTTCCCTCTTCCTCTAATGCCTTCATTACATCAGGGTCATTTCCCACTCTGGGATTTGACATCGACCCCTGATAATGCTCTCTGACATCCTTCATTCTGTCTATCTGTCCCAAACGTATTTATATTGCTGTCTTCCCACAATCTCATTCATGTGGCATGAGTCACTTTTCCCCTTGGATAATTAGCAATGGGCACACGCTAATATCTGAAAAACAAAAACATTTCCACTGAGATGTGTATTTATTTGTGTCTAGGATGGTGGGAGGGGGCTGGAACACGAAATGAAAACTAGAGGGAAGAAGAAGGAAAGGGAGGAGAAACCAGAGGGGCAGGGGAGCCGGTGGGTGGGGGTCGGGTGGCGTGGCTGCGGCAGGTTTTAATCAGGGGCAAGATGCCTGTAATGAGATCACTATTTCCTCGCATTCAGATTGATGTCATGTGAAGTTCTGTGCCGGACCAAGAGATGCAGAAGAAGCGAGGTGGGCACACGCGGTGGACAGCCTCCCTCTGAAACACACTCTCTCACACACACACACACCCTTGCAGAAAATAGCAGTTTTCGGTTTCAGAGTTAAATGTACATCCTGAGAAATGAAGGGGCTTATTCATTCGGCCTGGCCAAATGCACACACTGAGACTCCAACTGTCATGAAGTGAAAACATACACAGCAGAATACAACACAGAGGAGGCTTTGGGAAATGTCAGGGGAGGGGGAAAAAAAGGAGGCTAGTTATGGTGCGTACCATGCATAGGGGCTCGCGATTTCGCGAAGCCACATGTCGTTTCACGTCTTGTGCCAACACATGTGCCTCTAAAGAGTCTGGTGTGTGGATTGGAATGGGATGAGAAGGCTTCGGTGGGGTCTTTCCAGGGTCCAAATGGAGTGGTCTACAAACTTATCAAGGGTGCCAACGAGCACAAGAAAACGAACAGGCGGCCTTTTCCTCAAACACGAGTCCAATGAAAGGTGAATGGCTCTCCTGTCTGTACTTTCTTCAACCAGCCAATGATGTCACAATGAACCTTCTCTGAACTCACTTGTGTCAAAAAAATAAAAAGCAAAAAAGAAACACATTTGTCCTTTCCTTCTTTTTCTCATTTACGCCAGTTTTCCTCCTCTCCCTCTCCCTCACGCCTACCACCTTCTTTTTTCTTTCTTTCTTTCTTTCTTCCTTTTCGTGAGTTGTTTCTCATTTTCTGCAAGGCCCGTCCTCTTGCTCTCCAGCTCCATGGCGCATGCGCACCCTAATTGAATCACTGCAAGCCAAGGCGCTGCCAAAAGTACCAGGATGTTCTGATTAAGCTGGACTCGGTTAAAGCAGCGGCTTTACAAAATTGCTAGCAGGGCTGAGGCGCTAGGGTGAACTGGAGAAGACAGGGAGAACGAAGTAAGCCACTAACAGAGGGGGGGCAGAGGGAGAGAGGGAGAGAGAGAGAGAGAGAGAGAGAGAGAGAGAAAAGCAGTCTGCTCCACATGTGGAAGTGATTCTGTAATTACGGCAAATCTGCGAGCTCCAGAGGAAAGGTCGCCTTTTCCATGCCTCCTCCTCCTCAGCAAATAAAACTCCCCTTGTGCGAAAAAAGGACAGGCTTTCAGAGACTACCATTCAAAGCAGGGGTGGGCGGTGTGGCAAAAAGTGACACATCACGATACTTAAGACTTTCACACTATGCTTGATCACAGTATTTGCCTCTTCTTGGATTTGGTAAATTAACTAAACCCAAAAAGGTCCAAAAAATGTACACATACTTCAACAGCTACATGTAAACTAAGTCAGAGTGGTTTGATGTGATATGCTCCCATCCTAGAGAACCAAGCCAAACCTGTTCCCAGCAGTGGTGACAAGACCCAGATGTTGAAAGGGTCTCATTTCATGATATAGTGATGAGTAAGCTACCCATTTTACACTCATCATCAAAGGAATAGCTGCCCCAAAAAGGAAGTGTGGGATTGCAGTGCTACTGGGAAGGAAGATAAGGGTTACCAGAAACAACAAATGATGATAAATTTAGACTGATATGGGGAATATTTATTGAGCTACAAATACAGAAGTACGGTCTCTCAGTATGGCATTGGGCCGCCATGTTTGCGTTCCTGCAGATTTTGGTGGAGGTGGAGTGACACCAGGCCACCAGGACGTGTGACGCATGACAGCAAACCGTTCATCTTGGTGCTGACCATGGTGCCTCCACCTACAGATTCACTGGTCGTCACCACCAAGACAAAAGCAGGACTCGTCACTGAAGACGACCAGCAGCCATTCTGAGTCACTCCATGACAGTCTGGCATGACACCATTGCAGTCTTTGGCGACTCTTAAGGGCAGTCTTCATAACGGTCTGCATGCATGTAGTCCTGCATCATGCAGTCGTCTGCCAATGGCGCTGGTATTAACAGGATGACTCCTGGAGGGCATCACTGTCGAGCATCATTTGCATGTCTCACAATGTCAAACCAAGTTTCATTCCTGTCGTTTGATTCATTCTGGGTGCAACTACACATGCAACTATTCTTTTGATGACGAGTGTACATTAATTATGAAATCAGGTTTTGGCCAGAGATGGGCATTTATGAGCATATCATGGATGCCATCAGTACTATGTATGAAGACGCTACTTTTGAAATATGGCGCAACGTACCACCTGATCATAAGACAGAAGGAAATGCACAGTCCTCGTCCGTCACTCCTTACCGACCAAAGAAACGTCATGTTCAGCATTAAACTTCATCCCTTTACTCACCAAATGTAGATGCTTGCTAAGCGTGGACAGCAGCAGGCGCTTGCCAAGAGCTTCAGCCATCATAGTATTTCCTCCTCCTTTCATTGGCTAGCTGTCCTTAAATGATCTAACCAGAAGCAGAAACTTCAATGTGAATAACTAGAGGTTCAAATACGCCACCGGGGCAGCAGCGCTACTTCTTCATTCTCTCATGTAGGACTGATTTAACTCAGCACCACAGTAACCCACTATCACTGTTTAACTCTTTAACTGGATTAAGTGTAGCACAGGGTTTCTCAACCTGTGCGCCACGGTCCACCGTTGGGCATGAAGCAGCCTCTAGTGGTCCGTAGGCCTGTACCCAGGTGGAGGCAGTAGTTTGTAGAGGCCTTGAAACGGGCCTGGAAACGTCACATATAACCATATTAGTGTTATATTAAGTATATTAATATAAGTAAATGTATATTAATGTACATGTACAAATCCAAACACGGCAGTAGTGGACTAATTATTTCATCTTCAGTTTGAAACAACATAGCCACTGTCTAGCCACTGATGGAGTGGTTTCTTGGGGCCTTTTGTAAAAAAGCTGATTGTAGTTTTCTGGTGGGCCGCTATGCTTTGCAGTTAAGTCAGGCGGGCAGAAAAGGTTGAGAACTCCTGGTGTAGCACAGTTTGTAAAACACTGAATAGAAATCACTGCAGTTGTAGATTTATTATTATTATTTTATTATTTATTTATTTATTTATTTATTATTATTATTATTTATTTATTTTTTTTATTATTATTATTTATTTATTTTTTATTATTA
This sequence comes from Semaprochilodus insignis, assembly GCA_034552555.1. Taxonomy (NCBI): domain Eukaryota; kingdom Metazoa; phylum Chordata; class Actinopteri; order Characiformes; family Prochilodontidae; genus Semaprochilodus; species Semaprochilodus insignis. The sequence goes on along the minus strand of CM067492.1, from coordinate 8,038,998 downwards.
TTATTATTAACATTGTATTTTTATGTGGCAATACAGGTTCTATGATGTTTGTTCCAACTTAGTTATCTCAGAAAAAACTATATATCATGATGCACATTGTGTGTCGGGAAAATAACTTAAAGTATTGTGATATAATATTATTGCCATATCACCCAGCCCTATTTTTAGGGCTAAAATATGGCAGAGAGGCACATACTTTGGCAAAAAAGCACCCAAAGAAATGTTCAAACAAATATGTTTCATTTATCGCTGTTCTACAAATCTCAACATGACATGTACAAGCTCAAAAGACGTATGTAGGTCACCGGTCATTATGAATAGTAAATACAACTGCATGTTTTTCTTTTCTCAGACACTGTGAGCCTGGTTCCCATCACCACCACTGTAAAGAAATCAAGTTCTATATACACAGTTCCCCTCCTCCCTCTTCAGTTCTTACCGGTCTAGGAGAAACGGTTTGAGTTCAGTATCAAACTTCATCCCTTTACTTCAGAATGTTGTCTTGTTCTGCTTCTATAATTATATTATATCTTTTGTTTGCTGCCGTACATGGATTCTTGCCGAGAGCAGCCAGTGGCAGCTCTTGCTCTTCCTTGCATTGGCTACCTGTCCTTAGATGATCTAACAAGTTAGAACAGATGAGGGGACAAGAGGTTAGTTAGAATACACTGTCAGGCAGTCCGACTTTATCCTCTTATGTTGGACTGATGATGACACTACAGTGACTCACATCCTGAGGTATCTGTGGTATTAGGGGGCAGCTGGTTAGCAGGCTAACTTCAGTGGATATCTCTGCAAGCCAATGCATAGACATCTTGGACATAGTGTCAAAAGTGATATTTTGTCATATACTGTTGGTCATTTTGGTTCATTTCGAAAAGTTTACACTAAAAAAACATATTGCTCCTTTAAGCACTGAGGACTTCAACACTATACTGCATTTTGACTTACTATGACCAAATGTATCGTGATAATGATAAATACCGGCACACTGCCCACCCCTGATTCAGACCCACCCATACAGCAGACCACCACAGAGCAAAATGCTACCACAGCAGCTCTCTCTCTTTGTTGGAGCTCACAGGATAGTGATTTTTAGCTGGCAGGCAATTGAACAGGAACGTACTGGTCGCAGCTTTAAGAAGCTGTAAATCACAAAAGGCAGGCAGCCCAATTAAAAAGAGCCTAAATCCATTCCTGTAATAAAGTAGCAGTTTCACAACTCGCTGCTTCTCCCTCTCATCTGAATCACCAAACACATCCAAAGCTTTGGTGAAGCTGAGCTTCGTACGGACTTGCTAAATTGCTCGTCACCGTCAGCAAAGCTGGCATCTGTTTAATCTCAGCAAAACTCCCCGAACAAAGCTGTGCGAGACTTGGAGCTCGCCTGTGTTTGGAGGGGGAGGGAGACGGAGATGACAGACACTGATGGCTGTCTACCTAGCCGGAGGCACAAGGTGTTTTTACCGTATGTGTGTGTGTGTGTGTGTGTGTGTATGTGTGTTGGCAGCAGCTCCCGCTCGGTTCCCAAACACACTCTGTAATTACGCCCTGCCATAACATGCTCCTCAGTGCATACGTCGCCCACAGTTATACAGGTTCATAGCTGCTGAATGAAGTTCGACGTTTTATCACACCCGGTTAGCCCTGCCAGCTTCCAGTACACCGCAGGAACAGGCCTTATGCGCGTTATTCAGGTCCCGTGGGGAGGCAGGCATGCCTACTGCTTCTGGGCCACTGAAAGACCCCTGAACAAGAAAAGCACTTTTCACAGGTTCAGAAATGAACCCAGTGATCTCACATACAGGCTGAGGTTTCACGCCTCTCTGACTAACCCATGTTCAAACGGTTGCTGAGCCGAACTGGATCTACAGGACAGTATGACAGCACACGTTCTCCCGCTCTCGGGTCTAGAACAGGATTTTAGGTCGACACGAACTGCGGTTGTGACTTCTCCGCCAAATTACCTGCATCTCCCACCATACCCAACCAGCACGCTCCTGTCGAGCCGTCTAATGAAGTTTTCCGGAGGTAAACAGTCTACAGAGTCAGGCGCGTTCAGACAGGGGGAGGCATTTCTAGTGGAGTGGCGGCCTCTGGCGACTGACTTCCGAATTGCCTCGTAAAAATGCCTCACAGCGTCTTTACATGGAAACGCGTTCTCGCCACCGAAAACAAAGAAATGAATTTATATTTACTGCATAACACATCTATCAAAAATATCGAGACAAGATCTAAAATAGTGACTTAGCATCTTAAAATAATGACTAATATCTCAAAATAAAGTCTTAGCATCTCAAAACAATGACTAGCATCTCAAAATAAGGACTTAGCATTTTACAATAATGAAAAAAGATCTCAAAATAATGACATAGAATCTCAAAATAATGACAGTCTCTTGAAATAATGACTATCATCTCAAAATAAGCACCAGCAAATCAAAATAAGAACTTAGCATTTTACAATGATGAGAAAAGATCTCAAAATAATGACCATCATCTCAAAATAAGGACCAGCATCTCAAAATAATGACTTAGTATTTCACAATAATTAGAAAAAACCTCAAAATATTGACTTACCATCTCAAAATAATGACTTAGCCTCTCAATTTAACGACTTTGCATCTCAGAATAATGACAGTCTCTCGAAATAATGACTTAATCTCTCAAAATAATGACTTAGTATTTTACAATAATTAGAAAAAAAATCTCAAACTATTGACTTAGCATCTCAAAATTGCAAGAAAAGGTATTAAAATAATGACAGTCTCTCAAAATAATGACTAAAAAAAGTTCTGTGGTATATTTCTGTAATCATTGATAATATGTAGCCCTGCAGTGTTGTTTAAAATAAACCTTTTTGGAGGTATCCAGCCTCTAAAGTTAGAAGTTAGTCATTTGCCAGGACCAGATGAAAAAAACAAATGGACATGCTAGGTATTTATTTTGTTGTTTGTTTACATTTGTGATCATTTAAAATATGTTGTTTCATTTAATACTATGTATTCAATACACTCCTATATGATCATACATTAAATATACAGTATATAATTACAAATAATTTTAATATATACAATTTTTAATATATTTCATATCATTTTCAGATATTCACTGGTGGGGTGGGGGATGCCAGGCCAACACCTGGCAGACATGCAAACACACATACATACACACCTAGGGCAAACTAGTATATATATATTTATACATATATATATATATAGAGAGAGAGAGAGAGAGAGAGAGAGAGAGAGAGAAAGAGAGAGAAAGAAAGAAAGAAAGAAAGAAAGAAAGAGCAAAATATTGTGTTCAGTAGGCTCAAGTACAACACATAAAGTGACATATAATAAATATAATAACTTGTCTACGACAGGCTGCTCCAGCAAATTTAACCCAAGAGCAGACTGTAAGAAGTCTCTTAGAACCCAGGTATTTCATCACAGGATCTACAGGTAGCTCTTGCTACCACTGATGTGAAGTGCATGATCTACCTTTAGGAAAAGACTGCAAATCTGACATAGATGCGGGATGCACCAGGAGGCTAGGCTAATGTCTGCTAATGAATATACCCAGGCAAAGACCAGGACTACTGGAACAATGTCCCACTGACAGACGAGTCAAAGATAGAGTAGTTTGGCCACAGTACCACAACCCATGTAGAAAAACCAAAAGAGCCTCTTACTAACAGTAAAGCACATTGGTAGAAATGCTATGTTTTGTGGTTGTGACGCTGCCTCAGGGCCTGGCCACGTCCAGTCCTAGAATTGACTATGAATCATCCCAGAGAGTGCTTGAGGAGAATGTGAGACCATCTGTAAAAAAAACGTTGTTGCCTTCCAAGAGGATAATGATCCCAAACATAAAAATAAACCAACCAAAGAGTGACTCAGAAGGAAGAAATGGAGGGTTAGGGGACGGCCCAGCCAGATCTGAATCCCACTGAAATGCAGTGGAGTGGAGGGATTTGGATCTACATGGAAGAGTGGGCGGGAGATATCAGAAAGTGGTAGACTGTTACCGGAAACGCCTACATGAAGCAGTTCCTGCCAAAGTGAGCAGTACCAGTTACTGAAGCGGGGGTGCACTTACTTTTTTCAAAAGATACACATAACATTTCATTCATTCATTCATGCACTTATTTATTTATTTATTTATTTAAATACTAAACACTATTACATAATGTTTCCGTGTGCATGCTGCTTACCTCCCAGATCAAACCTTCAAAAACAGAGAAACATTGCTTGGGGTGTATTTACTTCTTCACATACTTTTATCCTGGTTTTGCTGGTGACCAGCCATGCGGGTCTGTGCTGGTTTATTTTGGTGCAGTGGGTAGTGCTGTCCCCTCACAGCAAGAAGGGCCTGGGTTCGATTCCCAGCTGTATGGACTTTGCATGTTCTACGTGTGGGTTTCCTCCCACAGTACAAAGACATGCAGTCAGGAGATGCTCAATTGCCCCCTAGATGTAAGTGTGTAGGTGAATGTGTATGTCTGTCTGTGTCTACCCTTTGATGGACTGGCGGCCTATCCAGGGCGTGTCCTGCCTTCTGCCCTTCGAGAGTTGGGACAGGCTCCAGCACCCCCTGTGACCCAGTAGGATTAACCAGGCTAGAAGGTAAGTAGGTGAGTGAGAGACAGCTTTTGGAGGTGCTTTGGACAACTTTGGACTTCTGGCTCCTATCACCACCAATATTAACAAGTCTGTATGTTTCTCTAAAACGCAGCATTTTACATCAAACTCATCTGCATGATGTTGTTTACGTCGTATCCATTTTATTATGCAGAAATTTGGAAATCCATTGGAGTTCCCCTTTTTCCCCTTCCCCGCTATATTGGCCCCAAGCCACAAGAGGGTGCAGTTACTCTGCAGGCCACGCGGACGTTCTTCCCTGCGGTTTCGTCAAGTTATGTGCCTGGAGCTGTTGTAAATGTGGTTTAGAGGTTTACCTGCAGTCACTGATAGCTACAGGCTTGTGAATTTACAGCGTCAACAAAGAGCATGGAGATGCTATGTGTCTGTCTGGACCAATCACACCAATTCGGCGTGAAATGCCTCGGTCTAGTGACTCTAGTGACCGAGTCAGAGGTGCTCACAGTCGGGGTGAATGGAACTGGACGTCTGAAGCCTTTAAAAGCTCCCTCATAGGAAGTTATAAAGGCAGTACTTATTAATACACAGTCTGATGTCTGACACATCTGTGGTACATGGAGGAAGCTGTGGGTCCCCCTTTAATAGTATTCCAAGTGCTGAACCAACAGAAGAGAATTGAATTAAACATTAAAGGTGCCATATGCATTTATTCAGCCATTTAAAATTGCTCTCTGATGTCTACTTAAGGTGTGCAAATTTGTTCGGGCTGTGGTTTTACACGCCCATTTACACCTCTGTGATTTGACCCTTGAATAAAACGAGCTGTTTTCCCTTTAATAAGTGAACTTATTATATCATATTATACATTACATTATATATAGGGCTCTGCTCTGATTGGCTGGTTTACACTAAGACACCATGATGATTACACAGAAGCAACATGTCGGAATAAACACAGACAGGAAAATAAAATTGAACCTGCATGTAAATAAACTCATCACACTATTTAGGCCAGAGGTATACTTGCTGTTACCTATTCCTTCACGCCTGCATGATGGCTGCTTTTCATATTGTCCCATATAGCATGCGGATGTGGGCAACATCTGGCACAGATGTGGCAGTGCTGGCCCACATATATATATACATATATATGAAAAGTCTTGTGGCCCACATGTTCCAAAACAGATCTGGTCCACTTCTGGCAGAAAGACAGTTTTGGTTGACGCATGGCTCTAATCTGGTGTGAATGTGGCCCATATCTTGCAACAGGGAGTGCTCTGCCCAGGTGGTGTCATGCGGAAAATGGGGAACGTGGGCCAGATTTGGGCCAAAATAGTTTTGCTATCTAGGTTGCGTCCGTTTGGTGTGCTGGTGGTCCTCAGAATTTAACGCTATGCATACGCAAGAATGCTAGGGACACTGCAGACACTGACCAGCATCAAAATGACAAAAAGGTTTTTAAAAAAAGCCACAATTACCTACATCTGTATGATGTGTCACTGCTGCTGCACGGTGACCAATATGCTTGTTTCCCACAGCTGGCGGGAGGTCAGCGTTGTCTTAAAAGCTCATGTGGAAACCTGGAAGAATCAATGGAAACAAATCACAGTCTGTACACTGTGGAAAATGCTGGACAAACAGAGTGTGTCGCGTATGTCGCCTCAAGTTTGTCTCTTGTGGGTGTGTTCGAGGCTGCTCGTGTTGTTGCGTGTGGGCGTGTACAAGATCCAGGAAAGCTAGCTAGTTATAAAAGCACATATTATTGTTGACCAACAAATTTGTATGGGAACCTAACTGCTGGCATTTGTGGCTAACTTTATTGGCTGGTTAGCATGCTGGCTAACCTAGCTAGTTATGGAGTGACTTAACTCCCCAGAGACACCAACAATATCCACTACTTTCTTCAAACGTATATGTGCAAAGATGAATCATCTTTGAAAAACTGGGGAAAGAAGAAACAGAGGTTATGAGCTTCTCCTCCATGTGTACCACAACACAGCTGAGAATAGGAACGAAATGCTGGTAGGAACTAAAAGTTCAGAGAGCAGAAGCTAGAGACCTTGGATTGATCCGAAAAATTTATTGGAGCCGATCATTTACAACGATGCTTCACTATCATAATTCAGTTGCATAAAGTTGAGAAAATCTCAACTCAATTTGTTGCTTTTCGCTCTGTCGCTAAATCGCAGCTACAAATCACATACTCCCATAGGAAATGACTGGTCACTCTGCCAACTGCTACATGAATGTAGGTTTATGTTCATGACGCAGTTAGTTGCCCTATGTGATGGCACGGCCAAACAGCACGGATACCTTCACCCGTAACTGGTTTTACTTACTTGAGGTCTGCTAACGTTACCTATACTAGCTACTAGCTCTCGATCTCAACATCAACACAAAGTAAACTGAAGCTGTTCTTCACTATGAAACTTTCAGTTTAAGATGATCTGCTTTATCCAGCAAACACTGATACAATCACACACTATGGCTGCTACTTACAGGCTGCTGTTGGGGTTGTTATGCTAATAAAGGCAGAACTGCTCCTCTCTTCAGGCTCTTCAGTGATTTTGACGTGGCTTGAAACACAATTGCACAAATAGTTGCACCCAGAAAGAATCAACCAACATGAATGAAACTTGGTTGGTAGGTTTCACATGTGAGACATGCAAATGATTCAATGATGTAAACAAGGACGTGCCTTATCGCTGTACCTGACTGACCCAACAGCCACAACTGTAGACACTTAACACCACGTAAACGTCGCCAAAGACTCCAATGGTGTCAGAGTGTCATGGAGTGACTCAGAATGGCTGCGGTTCATCTTCAGTGAGTCGCACTTTTGTCTTGGTGAAGACAACCAACGAATCCGTGTGTGGAGGCACCGTGATCAGAACCAAGATGATTGGTTTGTTGTCACACATCACACGTCCAGAAGTCCTGGTGTCACTCCACCTCCACCCCTACCGCAAAATCTGCAGGAACCATGTGAGAATTTTCAAGCTGCATGGTATGGATTATCACAGAGCACCATTAGGAATCTCTACAACTCCATGCTGAGATGTCTGGATGTTGCGTTAGCCAACATGGCAGCCCGACACCATACTGAGAGACACTACTTCTGTATGTGTAGCTCAGTAAATATTGCCCATATCATTCTAAATGTATGCTAATTTATTGTTCCTGGTAATCTTTATCTTCATTCCCAATAGCATTACAATCCCACACTTGTGTTCAGGGTATATCAGTTCAATGCACTGAATTTCCCTTATTCAGATATGCCAGTTTACAGTATACAGCTTTCCCTTCCATGGCAGCGTTAAAGAATCAGTTCATCTCTTTAGTGAAAGATATCCAGCTATAATGATGACAGAGTCACTACAGTCTCAGTAAATGTGAGCGTCAGTGAGCCACCTCAGATGACACTACGCGCTTTTGTCTTTTTTTCTTTTTCTTTTTTTCTTTTAAATAATCGCGCGCAGCAGTCACGGTGAGCCCCGCCCCCAGTCCACGTGCTCGCGCCCCCTGCCTCGGCTCTCTCCGTTTGCCGCACGCGCCCTGCTTTGCATAAAATGTGTGTCAGTAGGGCAGCGATGTGGCCGGCACATGCAGAGCGCACATGCACGGTGGGCTTTACGGGCTCAACGGTGCACGCCCTCCAATGAGAGCAGAGCGCGAGGAAGTCAAGGAGTGCGAGATCAAATAAAAAAAACAGAGAGAGAGAGAGATCCCCGTCACCGGCACGGATGCTTAAAGTGGGTTCCTGAAAAAAGAGAAAAACAAAAACAAGCCGGTCACATTTCCCCGTCACCTGAAAACGTGATTGATGTGGGTGTGGAAGAGGGTGTGTGTCCGTAGGTGTGGAGGTCGAGTTTGACAGTTCAGCTTTTGGAGACGCTCTGAGCGCACGCACGAGCACTTACTCAGGCAGGTAACTGCGAGTAGAGCACGAGCCCCCGCGCGCGCACCTGGGACCGAGCCGGAGACGGTGTACATTTGGGCGTTCTTCTTTTCTTTCCCTTCTTTTTCTTTTTATCCGAACCAGCGGCTGACACACTTGCCTCCTGCCCTGTGCACGCTTTGTTTGGCGCGTGAGAGCTCCGTGTTCCGGTGTTCCATGACACTTTCACCTGTTTCGGCTTGTGCACGCGCTGAGACGCAGAGACTGACTTGAAGACAATTTATTTATTTGTCATATACATTCAGTATAGTACAGAAGCTCCAGTGAGGCATATCAAAGATGGATAACAGCCCTGGTAAGTAACTTTAATGCTGTTTGTTTATTTGTTACATAGTTATTACTAAGTAATGCATTGTTATTACATGTTACAACTATTATTACCACCTATAATTATGATAATGATGTACAGTTGCAATAATGATCATAATAGTAATGATGATGATGGTGACGGTGATGAAGGTGATGGTGATGCGTTGGCTGGTCCCTTTACATATAGGCATTGCTTGTGCATTTTTATAGTACTTTAAGCTGTGCTTCTATTTGTTGCACCGAATGCCGTAGCATACAGTGCCATCCTCTGAATGTATACTGAGCTGTGTTGCCACCCTGCCTGGTTAAAAGTTCATGCAGTGCAATGAGTGCAAGGTGGATGTGTAACTATTCCGTTTCCGCAGCTCTTTGCTCTTTCCGTGCTCTAAGACGGCATTGCCGTGAAAGGCTACGCGAAAGGCTCGCGCTATGCCACCTCTTGAAGCAGTTCCGAAGCCCCGTAACAGTCCCCGGCACAAGATAGCTGTTCATGTGCTGCTCTGAGGAGGCGGCGCGCCCCCAGCCGGCCACTGACCCACAGCACAATAACACAGATACGCTTAAGCAAAACTTCCTCATCTTTCCCCCACGTGATAGACACGCTGCCTATATCTTATCACCCCGAGCACCTGCCAGAGAGGTCTGCGCTCTTACTGGGACAGTGCTTTGCCCCCCCCAGGTTAGCCACAGTTAGCCACTGCTGCTGGATCATGCCATGCTAGTCCACCCGACCCCCCTCCCTCCTTGCGCCTTGCTAATTGAGAAGGGGTGATTCATGTCCAAAGGCTTGAAGTCACGTTCCGGGACAGGTGATGCAAACAGTGTCTCGTGCGTGATCGCGCCCTGTCGACTCCTTGGACTCGGCGGAAATCCTGCTTTGCACATGTGTGGCATGAAAAACATAAGACACACCTCGTTTTACTGACCAACATGAGTGAGTAATCAATGATAACGCACACTGGAGTGAGGGAAGAAAAGGAAAACATCACGTGCTCATCTGCTCTAATGATGCACAAACAGATGAGAGTCTTCAGCCTGGAGTAGTTAAACAGTGACGAGGAACAATAACCTATCAAACAAGGTTATGATGATACGGTGTGGTTCACTGGTAGCTTATCGTGAAAGGGGTGAAAAATAACACCACGTCGTTTTACAACCGGACGCGGCAGAGTTTCACTGCAGCGCGAGCCAACAGTCTTAAAAACGAAGGTTCTTCCAGGGTTCCTCTACAGTACCAGTCAAAAGTTTGGTTACAGCTATTCACAGTCGGTTTTCCTTAACTATAACTAATCTAGAATAAAAGTGAAGACATCAAATTATAAAATAGCACTCATGGAATTATATACAGTCCACCTTAAAAACCTCGAAAATGGAACTTTACAGCAAGATGAAACAGCTTTCTTAACTAGCAATGGAGGTTCATATAACAAGACTTTTTCGAGCAGTTTTGGACCAATTCTATTGGTCGGTCCATCATGAATATTCATAGAATTGAAAGGGTAACTACAGCTTTGGTAACACTTTACATTAAGTGTTCACTAACTAACATAAAGTAATACATTAATAAACATTAGAGGTGGAGATATGGCAAGAAATAGATATTGATATTAATACATCAAGAGTATATGTGGTTTATCAGGATATCTATCTTTTCAGACATCTCATCAGTTGGAACTGTTACGTGTAAGCCTGTAGAGTCTTTAAGATAACCAACAACATCCATTTAGTTTGCCCAAACGTTTGACTGGTACTGTATACATAGAGAGAGACTGTATAATACAAACTATATGGAACCATATTCAAAATGGCTCTGTATAGAACCACATACAGCTCATTTTCCATCAGTCTAAGGAAGCCCTTTATGATGCAGAAAAGCCCTTAAGCATGCATAGGGTTCTTTGAGTGTTCATGGTTCTATGTACTGTAGAAACATTCTCTTTACCAAGGAATCCTTGAAGAACCATCTGTTTTTTTAGGAGTGACGAAATTAGAATAGGGAGTAACTGGATAACTGTGTATCAGGCGCAAACAGATGATGATAGCCTATTTAGCACACAGCCCTGCTGACCCAGCCAGATGTTTCCTCTCCTGTATGTGTCAAGCTGGCTGTGCTTCTGTTTTCCTTCTGGGAAATTAATATTTACAGGAATCTATATGTGTAAACTATATATTGATATTATATACCCTATAATATATTGCCATTTGTAGGTTCTCTGTATATATAAATATATACATATACACACACACACACACACACACACTGTATCTGTATAGGTGAAGCAGTGATCGAGCAAAAACCGACATCCTGTTTCCACAGCGTTACATGGCATTAAAGCTATGGTCCGTGTGAGCTGCTGTGAATGCAGGATAATGCAGGGTAACAGTGCAGCTCGTGCGGAGTCAGAAGAAGAATCCCCCCTCCCTCCCTCTATCTACTCATCCATCCGCTCTCCTGCTCCCTTTAATTCCGCCTTTTTAGCTCCAGCAGCAGCAGCTCTGCCTGCGCGCGCCGTGTTTCCCTGCTGCCTCACGTGGATGCGCTCGCTCAGCCGCGTGCGGCGCGTGATCCCCGGGCACCCCCACCCCACCCCAACACACACACACTCACACACACACACACATATACACACACACGCATACATACATATACACACACGCATATATACATACACACACGCCGGGCGCCTCTTTCACGGACCCTGTTTTGATGCTGCAGAGAGGAAACGCGGGAGCTTGGTCAGTGGGTCAGCGAATCTGCGCGTCACGTTTTCCCGCCTCATGCAGCTTCTGTTTTTTCCCCCTTTCATCGAAAGCTCACGCAGGCAGTTTATATTAGCATGGACTTTGAGCCATAAACATACTCCGCTAGTGACAGGCGTCCTTGACTGTACAGCCTATATACTGTACAGTACACAGTACCACGCAAAAGTCCGAGACCAGCCTTCACTTATTTAACCCCCACTCAAAACCGCCATACAAATATTTGAATATTGAAATAGTGAATTTCAAAAATATTATTAAGATTTGTAGAGAAAATGGGACTCTTAACAACCATCTGGAAAATCACCAAAACTGGCATATTCAGGTAAACAGTAAAGCTTTCCCCTTTGAGAGTGAGGAGAAAGTCCAACTCCACTTTCCTTCTGCTATGAGAAGGCAACTCAGAGCTATGGGTCTGAAAGGATGTGTAGCTGTCAGGAAGCCCTCACTGAGGAAAGCAACATTTGCATTTGCAAAACTGTGAGTTGTTTAGGTGAACATTTTCATAAATTTGTTATATGAGTGTAAGGATCCTTTTTAAAGGTCAAAGAACCTCCACATAATGTAAAGTTTCCCAGAAGAACCCTTAAAGTGGTATAGAACAGTTAAATTATGTGGTTTATCTAGTTTTGGAACATTAGGGCTGTTTAGGAAATCAAAAGTGGCTCTTCTATGGCATTGCTCAAAGAACCCTTTGTGAACCTTTGTATTGAAGAGTGTAGGAGCAGTGGTTCTTAAGCTTGTCCTCAAGTAACCCATAGCTGTGGACCATCTAAGGTATCTGAGGACCAGTTTGAGAAGCACAGCATTCTCAAAGGTTATACGAGGAACCCTTTAAGTGATATAGAATGGTTATTCAGTATAATAGGACTCTTAACAACCACCTGGAAGACTAACAAACGGGCGCCTTCAGATAAACAATAAAGCTTTTATTTTTAGAGAGTGTGGAGAAAACCAAGCTTCAGGTTAAATACAGGTATTTTGTCCATCCTTCCATTGTTAGAAGACCCTGTCAGAAGAACTCAATGGCATGGGCTTGGAAGGATGCATAGATGCCAAGAAGCCTTTGCTGAGAAAAGGAAATAGACTAAAAAGAAGAACGTTAGCGAAGAATCTGTTTGTATGCTCAGAACAATGGATGGCCACCCCAGTCCAGACCTCTGCATCGCTTCTAGGGATGCTAAGTTAGGGAATACTTAGATCATGAGATGAACAAAATGCAACCAACATCTAAGACTGAACTTTGGGGGTTCATTCCTGTGGGTTTGTCTGGTAAATTGAAGGCAAGTCTCCAGTAAAGAATGGAGGTAGTTGAGGCTTCTGTGTTCTCTTGATTGGTAATTGAATGAATGAATGAATGAATGATGGTCTCTGACTAAATTGCAAAAGGAAAACTGCATGAAATTTAATGAGCTTTAATATCTAATTGTACACACACACAATGTTGCAGCGGAAGCAGAATGCCATGGCATCGTTCCCAGAGTTGGTTTTGTTTGTGTTTACCGAATTCAGAAGTTTCATTTCATTGCTTGTTTGCTTCATTGACTTGTTCATCCCCTGTTACGCACACTGTAGAACATAAGCTATGATGTCTGCCTGATATTAATACGGCCGTTATGTATTTCCCTGGGCACACACTGACTGGCTGCTTCAGTTCACCAAGGCTTTGGCCTATTTGGTGACATGATTTCTCTCTTAATTAAACAACCCTGCCTTTCCCACGTTGATTAAATGGCGTGCTGAGTCGCCTCATGTTTAAGAAACATGGCAGGGTGATACGGAAGAGTATTTTATTTTGCTGCATGACACAAAGAGAGAGGGAAAGGGCGAAGGGAGGGGAAGAGGAGCTGGAGTGAGAGTGTGAGAGAGGGGGAATTATTGTAGAGCGCTCACGTTCCTGTGCCTGCCTCTACTCACTGGCAGATTAGAGTTTGCACGGGTAGGCTAAGCTCATGATGAGCTGCCGGGGACCTGCTGATTCCTCATTTAAGCGTTTCCACTGACCCCAATTTAGGCTAAGTTGAGCAAGAGCAAGCTCTTCGTGTAGCCTGCAGAGATCATTCTTGTGCCCAAGCAAAGTCAGCGTAACCACAGCTTGACATGATAATATAGGGGGACCATTCTAATGATGGATTACTTTTGAAATCGTGATGTCCTTTTAGCTTTGTGTCCAATTACGGTTTCAACTAATACAGTGCCCAAAAGGGTTTTTTTAAGCAGTACTACAGAAGGACCACTTCTGGTGGTCTACAGCACCTTTCAACATATCCATTCTAAAAAATCTAAGTGCCAAAACTGGTTCTTTGTGTGAGGATCCTTTTTTTAAGAAGTCCAAAGAACGTAAAGTTTCCAGGAAGAAGTTTTGACTGTATTGACTGCATTGAAGAGTCTCTGGGAAGAACCTTTAAAGTGGTACCATTATGTGGTTCTTCAGGTTCATCTAGTTTTGGAACATGGCTCTTTAGGGAACCAAACATGGTTCTTCTATGGCCCTGCTCAAAGGACCCTTTATGAACCTTACGTATTTAAAGGCGTGGGAGGAATGTTTGTCAAACTAGTCTTTAGGTAACCCAATGCAGTCCACATTTTTAGCTTGAACCCAACTACCAAAGGCGCAACAGTGGACTGGCTAAGGTCCCTGAGGACCAGTTTGAGAACAACTACTTTAAAGAGCCATCTTGGTAATGAGATATGAGGGTGTGAAGAACATTTGGAAAGCACCTTCACAGTTCTAGGAGGAGCCCTTCCAAAGGTATAGAACCATTATACAATGTGAAGGTTTGCTTCAAAAGCTTCTTCACTCTCTTCAATCTCACATTTTAAAGCACGGTTACTTAAAGTTTGAAGAACCTTCAACATAACATAAAGGTTCTACACCAATGAAACATTTCAGGCAGGCCAAGCACCATTTGGGAAACATATTGAAACTAAGTGTATTGTCCAGGAAGCACTTCCAAAGAAATACTCAGGCAGTTTCGTTATCAGTAAAATGTTTATCCTACAACATACTGTATTGAGTTCCGTCATGAGTAGTTAGATGTTTATCCATGACTCCAGATTTCTGTGAAACGCTCTGCCCTCACATGTACATCCAGGTGTGTGTTGTGTGTGTTTACATGTCTGGTTTGGGTGGGGTTAGGGAGCTGGGGTCGGGCTGACTGGTAACTAGCAATCTCAGGTAGGGCTCACAGTCACACGCCTGTAAGGTCAGGCACAGCAGTGTGTCAACAATAAATCCACCACACACGTGCTGGCTGAGGGATTATAAAAACACTTGAGCTAAACAAATGCCATGTGCACGAGGAAAGACCGGAGCCGGGAAGGAGAGGGGGCGGAGTGGAGAGAACCGTCAGTGGAAGTGTGCGCTTGTTGACATTTTTCCCACTCTCATAGTGGTGGTTCTGTGCCATGTGCCGCGAGCAGCCTCTCGGAAACCTTTTCCTGTTATTCACCTGGCAGTCATAAGGACATGCTTCAAGGAAAAACACTGTACAGTATTGGTAGCTAATAGGCCACACGCTTTTGTTTATCTCTGGACGTGGACATGTGCACTCGGAAGGGCCATGTGTGCACATGTTGCTGTTCATTTCAGCGGCTTCTCGAGACGTTTGCACATGGTGCATCCTTGTTTTGAAACCCCAACCACCCCAATTCAAACGCTCTAACAGGAAATGTGAACGCCTGTCTTGCTTAACCCTTTAATGCACAGTGTTGCCATAGGGCAACAATGTATTTCTTTCAGCTTATGTTTGTTTTTTGGAAAACTATCATTTAAAAGTCATGTTATTTCCTCACCACATGGTGAGGTCTAGTGTCTAAAGGGGTTTTAAAGTGTGTTTATAACCCAATAATTTCATTTATCAAAAAAAAGGCATTTTAATATTACAAGCTGATGGTTTTAAAATATGATTGTATACATATTCCACTACTGCTCATGAAATGGCAGCACTATGCAAAGCCTCCAGCACCATTTATGTCCCATATTGTTTTAGATTTTAAACAATTCTCAATAAGAAAAACCATGCAAGTTACCAACTGTGCTTTATCATTATATTATATTATATTATATTATATTATATTATATTATATTATTAACCTACAGTATCAAGCCAATATTCACTATTAGTATATATCTGTGAAAAATGATGTAGTCTTGTTTTAGTAATATAACATGACAAAAAGTAATTATTCCATATCCATCAAAATAAAAGAGCTCTTTATTCAGAAGTCACATGGTTTAAGACCATACTGTAGCTTCTGCTCAGCCCCAGATAAATGACCTTGACTGATACACCTCAGTTGCTGAGTAGCTTCACAGTGTAGCTTCAGCTTTTATGGGACATCGGGTCATCTGGGATGGGCGTACAGCCAGTTTATTTACAGTACTTGAGTCTTTTGCTCATGTGAAAAGAATAGACTAGAACACATAAGCCAAAATTAGATGTAGGAAGAGTTGAAAAGTTCCCAGTTCTCGACTGGACAGGAATACCTGAGTAGGAGGAAGCAATGCAAGTGTTAAAACAGTACCAGCTGCTTCAGGTGAGACTAGAACAAACAAGAGATTGTTTCATATTAGCCGACCATCACAGAGATAAACAAACATGTTCAGTGTCCTCTATTAGCGGATGTACAGTATTTGGAAACAACAAGAGTTCTTCACTGTTTCGTATTAGCTGACGGACTATTAATAGCCCATTTGAGTCCACCCTACAGTGGAGCAAACCACGGGGGGATTCAAGATTCAATATTAAAGAGTTTATTGTCTTATTAACAGAGAAACAAGCAGTTACACAGGACAATGAAATTCTTACTCTGCACTACCTCCAGACTACAAGTCATAACAGTTACAATATAGATACTAAGTACAAAATAAAGAAGTACAAAAAGAAAAGGGAGAAAAAATTATGTACACTCATTGTCAAAAGGACAGCTGCACCCAGAAGGAAGTGTGGGATTGCAGTGCTGTTGGGAAGGAAGATAAAGGTTACCAGGAACAATAAATGATGCTAAATTTAGAGCTAATATTTATTGAGCTACACATACAGAAGTAGTGTCTCTCAGTATGGCGTCGGGCCAGACGTCTCGGCATGAAGTTGTAGAGGTGTCCTAACGGTGTCCTGTGAAGTGGGACAGGTATATATATATATATACACACACACAAATTAAGAAAATGTACTATGCTCGGTACTATAGTCTGTGCGCATCTGTATTTAATGCAAGTTTGAAAGGCAGAATGTATGTACATACATGCAATATTACTACAAGTGACAGTACTCCAAATATTGACACAAGTATCCCTTATAACTATACATGTATCATACACATAGTGTAGTGATGGGGGGGGGTTTGATCCACATTAGCTGATGGACCATAATTGGAAAACACAGTGCCCTGTATTAACAGATAGGCCACAATAACTGGACCTGCCATTCATTGGACCACATCTGTCTGCTGAAGGATCATTGATGCTGGAGTCCACCCTGCAGTGGGCCAAAGCTTTGGAGGTGGGGGGCAATGCAACTGCTAAAACAATACCAGCTGCGTAAGCTGAAGCTAGAAACAAACAACAGACTGTCTCACATTAGCTGATGCACCATCCCACCCTACAGTGGACGGAATCTCTGTTGCCTCATATCTGCCTCGCCTCGGCTTACTGGAGCCGTCAACCACAAAAGAAGCCACGCAGCACATTCTAACGAAACGTGACTCTCTTGCTCGTCTCTTGACAGGCCGTGCATCAACACTGCGCTACTGTAAACGCCGCGAGCCGCACCACTGGCCTCCGCGAGCCTTTAATGCCATGTTTGCCGTACGCGCTTGCACGAGACTGCGGATTTCGCACGGCCGCTAACCGTGTCACGGGTCCATGTGAGGCGGCGGTCAGGTGTCGTGCCGTGAGCCGGCGCTGGGCGCCGTGCCCGAGGAGCCGGGGCTATTATTGGAGCGCGAGGGAGGCGGCAGGACTCGCGGCCACGTGACACTGCGCCTTACTCAGGCTCAGCCCGCGCGCGTGCGCACACGGAGGCGCACGCCGGACAGAAGCTACAAGGGAAAGTGGCGGAGGCGCGCGGCGAGTCTCGCGCGTTATTGTTTCTGTAGGATGAAAAAGGGGAGCTGAACGGACTGCAGCGGTTCCGTGCGGTGAACGAGCAGTGTGGTCTCGCGGACACCGGCTGGTTAATTGGGCTGACTGGGCAGCGCGGTCGTGAGCTCTGTTGCTGAGCTACCGGTGTTATTTTTAGTACGTGCGTTCGTTCCGTCTGAGCGAGCAATTGTACCCGGTACAGGCAGAGCGTGAGGCAACGGTGCTGAAACACGAATCTATCTCTCTCTATGTGTCTCTCTGCTTCTCTCTCTCTCTTTCTCTCTCTCTCTCTGCTCCACGCTATCTGCTCCTCTCTACTTCCCTCTCATTCTTTCTCCGCCTCTCTCTCTCTCTCTCTCTCTCTCTCTCTCTCATGCAACATTACATCACTTCACACTGAACCTAATGACTCCTGAGGTGCAGTGAAAGCCCTGCCTGACAGCAGTTTGGAGCAGTTTGCTTCCCCTCACCGCTGTATTAGCACGGCATTAGCTTTCCCATTGTGTGCTAATTACACACGGACTCCTTTCAGTGTCCAGCATGACGAGCTCATTTCACTTTCTTTACAGTGGTGGTGATAGTAACCAGAGGTCATAATGTCAATATCGCGCACCTATTCATTTCATTTAGGGGAGAGCGGGGCATCTTGTCACACTTATTAAATGTAGCTTATCGTGGGATCAGCAAAAATGCATACCAAGTTAAAAGAAATTTTAGAATATCTTTATTCAGTACAAACTTATGAGCAATTAAATAGTGAGCGGGCACTTGTGACAAGTTGCCCCATCAGCGGAAAAGTTGTCACACTATGTGTAGTAAGACGTCACATTGGATGAAGTGTAATCAGGTCATTGTTGGGTTACTTTTTCTTTCTTTTAAAATAGTTTACAGGATTTACTCCAAGCTAAATTAAATGGCTCTTCAGAGGAAAAAAAGATTAATAATTGAACTTGATTAATAATTAATCGCTGGGTCAGTCTTGGAGCATTGTAGAGCTCTGGAACAACTGGAATATCATGTAAAACAATATTTAATGACATCGTTGTCCAAACAAGTTTCTCTAAAATGGCAGCTTTACAGGATTACATTAATTACATTCATTATAATGTAAGTCAATGGAACCAGACTTTTTCCAGGTGATTTTAGGCCATTTCTATGGAAGACCGTTTCTGCCACTTAAAGCCCATACAGTATCTCGTAATTATGACTTGCACTATCTCATAATTATGATTTAGCATCTCATAATTATGACCTTTTTTAATTATGGCCTTTTTTTCTTTTTTATGTGGCAGAAATGGGTTTCCATACATTTCTTTTGATCCATTCATCATTTTCACCCAGTGTAAAACATCAGCTGCTGTGTTCAAATAATGCATAAAAGTAAAAATCAACCAAAGATACATGGAGATACAGTGTACAGTGGTGATGTGAAACATTTCATGCATTCTCACAAAATCATAATTTTAAAATTATGATAGTTCTTATGACAAAATAACTGAGACTCAGTTCCCCCAAACTGCCATGTTGGTTTATACTGTAAAGTTAACTTAGTGCAGGACGTTAGCAAAAGTACAACAAGACAGTTTATTCTCCTATCTAGTAAGTAACTCAAGAGTGTCCAGTCTTATCCACAAAGGGCCGGTATAGCTGCAGGTTTTCATTCCAACACAGCAGGAACACACATGGTAAGTTGCTGAAGACAGAGACCAACTGTTTAAGCAAGTAGTATCAGGTGCTGTAGCTTGTATGAAGTGAATACCGGCAGCCACACCAGCCGTTTGAGGAAATGCTTGGACACTCCGGCTTTGAGCAGAAGAAAATTCATACAAAAATGAAAGTACTCATCCCATTTTTGACTTCCAGACTGTGGAAAATCCAAATTAGCGCTCACCTCAGCTCGCAGTGTGTCTTGCCTTTCCCTGACAGGGTATGACATCAGACCAAGTAGATGCACAAGTCCACTTTTAAGTAACGCCATCTGGTTGGTAATATCAGGAGTGTAAATTGACCTATGTGACAAGGTGCCCCCACTCTCACCTATTATGCAACATGACCAGTGAACTTACATGTGTTTTATACTGTGTAAAAAAAAAAAAAAAATATATATATATATATATATATATATAGAGTGAGGGAGCTTTAACAGACAGAATTACATTTGGCTTTGGAGTGGCTTTGTTTACATCTCGACTGTTTATTTACGAAGAAGAGTTTTTAATGGGTGTGTTTGAGTAGACCAAACTGTGCTGGACACCGGCCCTCCAGCACCAGAGTTGAACACCCCTGTCCTACTTACTGCAGTTAGCGAACACCCTCAAATGTCACTCGATCTTATTCACTACTGCAATATCCAAGACCAATGTTTGCAGTTCTGCACCTAGCCTACTTAGTTACAGGGGTGTGTGGGACAGAGGTGACTCTAACCAATACATAATAAGGCGTTATAAATATGTCACAACCAGTCATAGCACTACTTCTACTTTGACCCATGTGGGTATTTTTGCATCACCGGTTTATCACACTATTGAATCATTTCTTATCTGCACATTTGATGCCCCAGTTTTCATATATATGAGATATGAGATGTACAGTTCTGATAATGAATTCAGATGCGGTGATGCTGGCACGAGAAGTCTGAAAATGACAATGAATTCATGAAATGGAAAATTCATACATGTATACAACAGTCAGCAAAATGCCTAGTAATCATTGGGTATTGCATAAAATGTATGATGCTTTGAGCTGGTTTCTGAAACCTAAACTAATAGGAATCAACACTAACACACTAACACAAGTAGTCCAAGCAGGCTAAACCATATCCAGGAATCTGGCCCTGGGAATTGCTGGAGACATGGGAATTGCAGTAGGGAGTTGTCACCCTTGCCTTTACACCGCCCATCATTACTCACTAACAGATCAACAGAGTCACCACATTTCATGCACAGAGCCAACAGTGTCCTTGTTAATCTGATAGCAGGCAAAATATTTGGTGTCCAAGTTGCCAGCAGAAGTTCTACTATGGGTCTGGTGAAAGAACCTGCAAGCTGACATATCTTGCCTTTGAACTTTTCCAGGAGGTGTTATACTATACGCTGGCTCCAACGGCAGTGCCAGCCCTAGCCCAGGAAGTCCATCCAGTGGGTATCAGACCCAGTCACCCTCCTCACATTCCCAGCCCTCATCCCCAGAGGAGGTCACCTTCACCGAGATCGGGGCCCTAAAGCAGCGAAGCAGTGGTGGGACACCCCCCTCTCCCAAGCTGGTGTTCCAGTTCCCCGAGATCTACAATGGCTCCACGGCAGCCTCTGGCCAGCATTCTTACTCGCATCCCATCGCAGGCAAAAGGCCCTGTGGATTCACTGGCACCTTTACCAGTAAGCATCTGGTTCTATTGTTCAGTCATAACACTGATAAATTGATTCGTGTTTTGTTTTCCTGACCTTTTTTTTCCTCTCTCTTTCTCTCTGCAGAAACAGGAGGCATGGTACTGCTGTGCAAAGTGTGTGGTGACATCGCGTCAGGATTCCACTATGGCGTGCATGCATGCGAAGGCTGCAAGGTAAGCCAGACTGACGCACTATGTAGCAGTGGCTCCCAATCCTGCAAAGTTTAGTAGGCTATTTTTCATGCTCTTGCACACCAACTTCAGCTGAAGGAGGTCTTGTTGTTTAGCTCACTTGTTGGATCAGGTGTTTTGGAGCAGGGGTAACACCACAGGACCTAGGTTTGGGAGCCAAGTTAAAGCTCCCCCGGACAGAGCCTTGCATCTAAACATGCCTCCTTACTTTCTCTCCTGCCAGGGTTTTTTCCGCCGCAGCATCCAGCAGAACATCAACTACAAGATGTGCGTGAAAAACGAGAACTGCCTGATCATGCGCATGAACCGCAACCGCTGCCAGCACTGCCGTTTCAAGAAATGCCTGGCCGTTGGCATGTCCCGTGACGGTGAGCCTCGCTACCACCACAGTCCTACCAACACAGTGCCACAGTAGGGCTTCTGAAGGCACAGAACAATCAGCTCCCACACCCCCACCTCTCAACCTAGATTCCCTATTTAGTTTTTGCACCGTTAGGAAGTTTCAGGAGGGTACGTTTATTTTAGCCTAGGTACAGCCTTGCTGCTGTCTTTCTCCTGCCCTTTGCAGTCCTTCGTCTTCTCTCTCTCTGAGCTTCTTTAGCCGTCCTCCTGCAAACTCCCTGAGCACCCCCCATCCCCCTCCTCCCCACCCTTTCCAGAGACAATGATTTATGAGGGCTGGAGTCATGCGGTCCCCTAAGCTATCTGTCTTCTGGAAAACTGCAGCAAATACAAGAATTATTTTGGGAAATTGGAACACGGGCAACTTGATTACCCTGCGTGTGCCCTTATAATATCTCCAGCAATTAATAGCCTGCTGCTGCAACAATTAAGCAAGAGATGCAGAAAAGGAGATCAGGGCCCCTCCACTGCCCCCTCAATGGAACAATGCTTCATCCATTTCCTTCTTCTACTTAACTTGGTGCCAGAATAAACAAAACCGAAGGCGTCCCAAACCAGCTAATTTCATGGCCGGAGGCAATATTAGCTCAGCTCTGAAAACAAAACAAGGCACAAATATGACACTTCATGCACACTGTGACCTACTTAGCAGATTTGGTTGTGGTTCTTCTCTTCTCGTCAGCAGCGGGCCCGAGCTGTCAGTGAGCCATAGGGCATAATCAAGATCTGCGCGAATGTACGGGGTGGAAGCATGAGTGGGTTTACATAGGTTATGATTGGGCACCAGGGGAAAATGGGTGAATGGGTGCAACGTGTGAGGTAAACATTCCTGTTGACCCTCTGCATGTTGACTCCTGAAAGAGTTGAGAACCGCAACCTAAAAACCCCTTTCTTTCGTTGCACCCATTGCACAAACAGGAAAACCTCATGTAACTGCCTCGTTGCCACATTAAAGCCGGCGCCCTGATTTTAGTTCAGGCAGTTGTGTGATTTTGGCTTTGTGATAGAGGCAGATGTTCAGTCTGACACGATGGCATGGTTTCACTTCCGCCACCACCTTGCCATTTGAGAAAACCAGTCCCCAGGAGGGGATTAAATGTGTCAAACAACGTTCTGCCTCAGCAGAGCATAGCTTGAGTTTGGCTCCTACGGTTAGGTCTATATCGCAAAAGTGACTCAGTTGATTAGAGGATGTAGAAGCCGGCGGTGACCATATCTCATCTAATGGCCTCCCTAATCTAAGAGATACCTACACACAGTGATACAGATAGGGCTTGGATGATATCTAGAGTCCTCAGATTTGGCATTAGTGTAGAAACTCTAGCCAGCGCTTTGCCTGCACACCCAGCACCCTCTACAGTCCAAAGATGGTGCTGATTTTCCTTTTCTTCATCTGGCCCCACTTTATCATATATTGCTCTGATTTACTTTTCCTCTCCACTGCTCTCTTGTCCTTGCTTTTTCTCTGCCCTCTCCACCTCTCTTCTCGCCTCATGCGCCCTGCACTCTACATCCCCTAATGGCCATCAGCCTTCCTCTCCATCACTGAGGCATTCTTATCACGTTCTGCCTGGCCCACTGCCCTACTTACTGGTCGAGAGAGGGAGCAAGAGAAGAAGAGGAAAGGAGAGAGAGGGAGAGAGGGACAGAGAGATGGAGAGTGGGGTGGATGCAGCATATGCTAGCAGGAGTGCTATTTTTATCCTAACCAGCTGATGGATATTCTTAGAAAGGGGTGAGGAGACAAGAGGTGAGGAGAAGAAAAGAGAGTGGAGGAGGGTCTTATTAAATGGTGAAGAACCCATCGCTGTTATCTTGCTCACTGCCCATGTAACCATGTCTTGTATGTTATATCGCAGGCTAATTCTCCTGAACTCAATTATCCAAGAGGCTTAGAGTTTCACTCTTAGCTCAATGTGCCTTTGCAATTTGCTTTCACAGCTGTGCGCTTCGGCCGCATCCCTAAGCGCGAGAAGCAGAGGCTGCTGGATGAGATGCAGAGCTACATGAACAGCCTGAACGAGTCAGCCAGCTTGAACATGACCTCCCCTCCCCGTGAGCCCTCGGCCAGCCCCATGGAGATCCACCCCAAAGAAGCCATAGGAACCATGGCCAGAGCCTACCAGGACATCTTCCCAGGTGGCCAGGGCAAGAGGGTGGCCAGCATCACCACCAGCAGCAGCAGTATGCCAGCCTCCTTTCATAGCACCCCTCCTCAGGAAAACAGCTACACTCACGCCAACCTTCCTGCAGTGTACCTCTCTGGTGCCCCTGCAGGCTACTCGGCACCTTCTCTCTGCCCCATCGCTCACAATGACAACAAATGCCCACTGTCCGTGGTGGACAACAATCGCTATAACTACCCTGCATCCTCCAATCAGAACCACTGCCAGTCCACAGTCAGCACGCCTCTACAGCCCAACCAGGCCAACTACAACAGCAGTTATTCAGCGGGGGAGACGCAAGCTCAGGCCTCGTGCCCATGGAAGCTTGATGCAGGCTCCAAAGTGCTGGTGAGTAGTGCTTTGAGTTGGCAGAGATGCTGCATTTACTTTGCATTTGGTTTCCTGTTGCAGACATTCCTTGTAAATTCTCTGTACATGCCTAGAGCATTCTTGTCGTGGACCAGGGTTGGGAACTTCTGTACCTCTCTTCACTGTCTTAGGGTAGCCTTATATTTCACTGTCCTTTTTTTCTTCGCTATCGTTCCAGGCCTGTCCCCTCAACGCCTGCCCAGTGTCAGCACCAGGGGTCTCCAGTCAGCAGGTGTGGGAGTCCTTCTCACAGTGTTTCACTCCTGCAGTCCGAGAGGTGGTGGAGTTTGCGAAGGGCATCCCGGGCTTTCAGGACCTCTGCCAGCATGACCAGATCATGCTGCTCAAAGCAGGCACCTTCCAGGTACAGATGACTAACTTTAACAATCTGCCTGACACCCTGACAAGTCGTCTAGGAATACTTTGCCTTCTTCATCTGCAGATGTTCATCAGTGTGCAATCCTCTGTTCCTCTCCCAGGTGCTGATGGTGAGGTTCTGCTCACTCTTTAACCCAAAGGAAAGGACAGTGACTTTCCTGAATGGACAGGCCTACCCATTGGCTACCCTGCGAGTGCTGGGCATGGGATCACTACTGGACACCATGTTTGAGTTCAGTGAGAAGCTGGCCTCTCTCGGCCTGGAGTCTGACGAGATGGCGCTTTTCATGGCGGTGGTGTTGGTCTCTGCAGGTAAAGAATAAACAAAGACTGCTTACAGCTTATGTGAATTTTAAGAATCATCTCTATTCTAGGATCAGGTCTTTGAGCAAAGAAATTGTCAAACTGTGATGGACTAGGGAGCAACATCATACATTAGAACAACAAAATGCCATAAGATCACTGGACAAAAAATGAGTCACCTGTGCGTGAAAAATACCTAATAGCGTGTAGTGCCTCCACAAGCACGAATAACAGCTGCAATTTGACTTGGCATGAAGTTTCTAGATGTAGGCCACATCAATGTCAGCCACTCTTGCATCAAAGAATTGCACAGTTGGGCCAGATTTGGTGGAGGTCTTCCCTGGCCCAATTCTGAGAGGAATTTCCTCTAGACTGGGATTTTAGCTACTGCTGGTAGACCCGTACACTTCCATACACCTGCACATTCAGCTACTTCCTTCACACTATGGTCTTTGGCACTCCCAAATGCAATCAATCCTTTTAGCCAATCATTAACCTCTGCTTTGAGACCCATTTTCCACACATGGAACGAGACATTCACTGCACTGTACAACCTTTTCTCAATTTATGAATCCCATCACGCACGTATTTATTGACCCATCATTCTTGTGCAACACCATCTGCAGGAACCTGAAGTTACTACCACCTTAAACTTGTGTGTTTACTTGTGGGTGACTAATTCTTTGTCCGGTGAGCTTATTAGAACCACAGTAAGACTGCAGTTGCTATAAGGTAGTATATATAGTTACATTCTAAATACCAGGTCCCTATTTTAGGAATACTTACGTGGGCTTAATAAACGGCTACAAATGGAATGATGTTTGACCATGATGATCTCTTCACAGATCGTACTGGTATCTCAGACACAGCAGCTGTAGATCAGCTACAGGAGGGTCTGATCCGGGCGCTGCGCGCCTTGGTGACCCGCCGTCACCCCGATGACAGCACCCTCTTCCCCAAGCTGCTACTGCGTCTGCCGGACCTGCGCACCCTCAACAACCTGCACTCAGACAAGCTGCTGGCCTTCCGCATTGACCCATGAGTCGCCGGCACCAGCCACAACCAGCCATGACTGGCCATTCAGAGCAGGGTTTCCTCTGGTTCAGAGGAAGAGTGATCATTTAGGAGAAGCGGAGAACAGTGGATCACGAACAATTCAACTTTGTGTGTCAGAGAACAGGGGGCAACAGACACAAAGGAAAGACGGTGGTCTCAACTGGACAGACTCTCAAAGGACACAAAAACACCCTGAAATGTTATCCGAGGGTCACTGCTTTAGAGGAGAGGGTGTTTCTTCTTCATTGTCAGCGCGAACCAGCTAAATGACAGAACTGTCAAGGACCTTTTTCGGACCATTCCTCATCGCTCTTCTGTTTTTCTTTTTTTTGTCATTTTTTTCCAGCACAGTCCTTCAGCCTGCAACCATGACCACAATGTAAACTAGAGGAATACAGTATAGGGACCATTTAATGCTGACGTGTATGTATGTATGTATGTATGTATGTGCCTGTGTGAAAAGAAAAATAGAAGATGACCATGTACATAACACATAGATATTACACTGATTTCTCTCATATGTCATGTAGACCTCCAGTTTCAGACGTTCTTCAACATGTGTAACCTGTGTTAGTGTGAGTGACAGTAAACAGCACAGTCTCAACTGTATCAATGACCACAAGCACTCTAGTTACCACTTTAGCTTGAAAGAAATGAATGGAAGTGAAATCCTTTCTGGGATAGCACAAGACAACAGTCTCGTATTTCTTCATTTACCTTTTCTGTTATGCATCAAGTTGAATACCGTACATTGATTGTTGTTACTTGTTCGCCGCCCATGGTTTAATCAGAGTCTCGGGAAACCAGCAACCACCCCGCCCCCACCTAAGCATGTTGAGTTTTGTAGTTGCTTATATTTCCTTGCTGTATATATTGTACACCTGCAGGTATGTTTGAAGTAACGGTTCAGTACAGTGGATCAAGATATCAGAGTCCAAACCGATATTCATCAAAGCTATATTTTTGGAAAGCTATGTCTGATGAAACGAGGCTTTGGGTGCCTTCGGAGGAGATTGTTGTTGTTGTTGGTTGTGAGTGCTTGCGGAAAAGAGCCCCCGCCAGGTTTGCAGAAACAACGAAAGATCAGGCCGTCCTGACACCAGCAGAGTCCTCTCACAGCCTTTACTGAGATTTTAGAGGTTTTTATCAAGTCATTTGGACTGTCGTGAAGAACATTTGATTGGTTGAGATTCTTAATGGTTGTTAAAACAACGCTGTATGATCATGCTAATGTATATTTTGTAAATTGTACTCTTCCATAGAAATGAGATAAATATGAGATTATCTATATTGTGGTTTGGTGTGTTTTTTCCAGTCAGTGTATTTCTAGTCTATTCTGGGGTTTCTGTGACCACAACAAAGGATGTCTCAAACACAGAAAGGTGGGTGATGGTGACTCAGTAAGGGTGCTTGTCATATTTTCACATCACTGAAGAAAAATATGACAAAAGAACCACTGATAAACATTGAATGGCACTAGAGAAAAAAAAGTATAAAGAAAGGAAAGTTGAGCTTAGTCTCCACTGACCTCCCAAAGGTTCCATAGAATGGAAAACTGTATTTACATCCTCAGAGCTGAATAAGGTTTTAAGAGACCTACTGACCTACTGTGAACCATAAACACTGTTACTCCTCCTGTAAATACAAATACACTGACAGAAGAGGACAGTAAAACAAGCCAGTTCCAAAATGCTAAACTTCTATGTAACAGCAGTGAACATGGAGGACCTTGTGAGAAATCTACTGTTCCAGGCTGCGAAGGAGACGTCAGCACTTTTCATACCCTTTCCAAGAAACCAACCTGTATGGTTGATGTTCATCTTCAAGCAAGGCTGAAGTTAGCCTCCTATTCTCCAGCTTCTTAGTCAAATGTTTGGTTCCACCTTAAAAGCTACAGCTTGCCCAGGTGCCAGAACTTAACTGCCACCCCATTTAAGGTGGAGCGGAAAATTAACCAAACAACCCAGCGAATAGAAGGCCAACTTTAGTGCCCACATCTGCAGTGGTGTACGAAGTACACAAACCATGTACTTGAGTTAAGGTAGAGATACCCAAGGCCAAATATTCCCCCAGTAAAAGTAGAAGTTCCTCCCTTTAGACCTCCACCTGAGTAAAAGTACCAAAGTATTTACCTTCAAATGATCTTAAGTACGGAGAGTAACAGGAGCATGATTTATTATGGCTCTAATGTCCTATTATCATTTCTGGAACAAGATTATTAATCAGCTCAGTTTAGGGGAAGAGACTCTAGTGTCTCTCAGTCCACCAGTCTTTAATAGAAGGTCATTAATTAGTCTGACACTGATGTCTATTCAAATGATCATAAGCACAAAACACTGAAGGAGAACAGTTTCCATTAGCTAGAACTATAAAATAACTTTCTGCAAACAAGTAAAGATTCATTTGCAACTTAGTTACAAGTTAAAGTTTAATAAAAACTTGTTTTAAAGAGGATCTCAAATGAGTTTTCCTTTTCTATTCTGCATCTGTAGGTCTCTGTTCATAAACATAAACTAGCCAAAACAAATTTACTATAAAAGGAAATAGTGTTTGTATAAATTCAGAAAAAGACACTCGCCAGTCACAAGTGCATGTGTACATATTTCTATATTGTGGTCTATCTACCCACAAAGTCAGGAACAATATGTTTTATCTGTTCACTAACCCCATCCTGCTTTATCCACCTTCCCCCAGGTGGTCCTTGATGTAGTCCAGGCCTGAAATGGACATTTCTGTGGATGCAAGAATCCATGAATAAGCATGTTTCATTTTGACATGCTCCGTTTTTACGCACACATAAGCCAAAAGGAAGAACAGATACTGCATAATGTGGTGGAGTAAAAAGTAAGATATGTGAGTTTGAAATGTAGAGGAGTTAAAATACAAAGTCATCCAATGGGAAAAACTTCAGTGAAGTACAGATACACCAAAAAACAAAAGGACAGTAACTAATTACATTTACTTCATTACTGTCCACCACTGTACATCTGTAGCAAGACATTTAATTGGGAACCTTAATTCACGATTGTTAGTTTGCTCTGCACATTTCACTTGAGGAACCTTATTTCAGTTTCTCAAAGCTTACTGATAGCATAGAGCCTCTTGGCTTCACTCAACATTTAACAATAAAGAGCCTGATAAGTTCCACCATTATTAGCATTATAACCCCAACAGCAACCTGTAAGTAGCAGCCATGCTGTGTGATTGTGTCAGTGTTTGCTGGTTGAAGCAGATCATCTTAAACTGTAAGCTTCATTGTGAAGAACAGCTTCAGTTTACTTTGTGTTGATGTCCAGATCAAAAGCAAGTAGCTACAATAGGTAACGTTAGCTACAAGCAAGTAGCTACCATTAGCATAGCTAACTAACTACTAGGACATAACCCACAGAAGTTAATTTTAGTTTCCTGTCTGTGTCTGTTTGACATGTTGCTTCTGTGTGATCATTTGGTGTCTCACTGCAAACCAGCCAATCAGAGCAGAGCCTATCATAATACTTAGGAGCTCATCAACAAAGGTTACACAGCTAGTTTCATTCTAGGGCCAAATCATAGGGTATAAATGGGTGTGTAAAACCGGATCTGGGCATTTTTCACCCCAACCAAGGTCACAAACCTTCTATGTCGATATTAAGGACAGTTTAAAATACTGAATAAATGTGTTCTAGAGCAGTGTTTCTCAACCCTGGTCCTGGAGGCACCCTGCCCTACACCTTTACCTGTGCTTTACCTGCTCCCAACACACCTGATTCAATTCATCAGCTCATTAACAAGCCCTTTCGGAGTTGCAGGGGGTGTGTTAAAGCAGGGAATCCACCAAAATGTGCAGAGCAGGGTGCCTCCAGCACCAGGTTTGAGAACCACTGTTCTATAGCACCTTTAGGTTTTGCATCATTTTGAAGTCATCACGTCCATATTGGGAAATCCAGGTCTAATCCAGGTTTCTTTCTCTCGTTTCTGACTGTTTTCGCAAATCAGAGCAATCACACCCTCCAGTTAACAGTGTTTAAATAGTCTTTTTTGGTCAGATGATCCTCTGAATTGAAATGAGGTCGTTCAAGGTCATAGACATATGAATGTTGCTGACAATGGTGCTAACATAGCTGTGGCAACCTCACCAAAATGCCCCACACAGACCAGCAAGCTTTGTCTAATGTGGTAGTTAAGTTGCATGTACAGTAGTGGCCTACAATCGGAGTAGCCGGTGTTGTTGTTCAAAGTAAAACTTGCTTGCTGTATGGATGTAGTAATTTTAAAAGGGGCATGCTGGCCTAAATTCTGCATGCACTGTGCATACACGTCATCGGCCACCCACAGCAACAAAGAAACGTGTAGACTGTTTCCAAGCCTTAACGTCAGCTAAAAGGCTTCCTTCTGCATTAAGCCAGCTGGTGCAGAAAAAAAATGCAAATTTCTGCACTTCTGTATCAGCCCCAAAGTTCTTCAAAAAAGGTTGGCATTCATCTTCACTCTGAAGGGGGTTTTGTAGTGTTTAAACTGAAAGATCTCTGAAAGAGCAATGTTTACATTTTTCACTTTGGCCGGAATTTCATTTTGAAGGCAACCCTGACTGTTCAAACATATTGGCCCCAATATGGTGTACATGTAAGACTGTCTTATTTACTATTTGAGTGACTTCAGTGCAACAGTGATGGTCTACTGGTGAAGCCATTTTGCCCATCTGCCATGCTATATACACTTACATAGAATGATGTCGCTATGTAGACAGCAAAATGATGATATTTACACCAAGATAACTCATACCAAACTTTTGCCCAGCCAGTCTTAAACTCAAAGGGCGGTGGTGTTATCCACTGTACTACACATATCATTAAAAGAATAGTTGCACCCAGAAGGAATAACCGACAGGAACGAAACCTGGTGGGTAGGTTTGACATCATGAGACATGTGAATGATTTAAGTTTCACGCTCAGCCGTGGATGTGATGTAAGCAAGGACGGGCCTTATCACTGTACATGACTGACCCAACAGCCATTGTGGACATTCAGTGAGCAGTGACGCCCTCCATGAGTCATCCTGTTAGTGCCAACAACACTGGCAGACAGCTGCATGACGCAGGACTACATGCACACAGACCGTTACGCAGACTGCCCTTAACACCACATCAACGTCACCAAAGATGGTGTCATGCCAGACTGTCATGGAGTGACTCAGAATGACAGTGGGTCATCTTCAGTGACGAGTCCCGCTTTTGTCTTGGTGGAGACAACCAACGAATCCATGTGTGGAGGCAGATGAACAGTTTGTTGTCACGCGTCACACATCCTGGTGTCACTTCACCTCCAACCCTAATGCAAAATCTGCAGGAACTGTGTGAGAATATTCAAGCTGCATGGGATGGATTATCACAGGACACCAATAGGAACCTCTACAACTCCATGCCGAGGCGTCTGGCATGCTGTGTTAGCAAACATGGTGGCCCAACACCATACTGAGAGACACTACTTCTGCATCTGTAGCTCAATAAAT
>CM067492.1:7927364-8007522 GCA_034552555.1 Semaprochilodus insignis | reverse complement strand
TTACTAGATTGTTATTTTAATTATTTATTTATGTAATATTTACAGTTGCATCTAAATTTGTTTAACTCCCATTTCAAATGAATTTCATTAGCTAAATTTACAAACTTTCAAATCAACCATTCAAATAAGAACAATTCAAATAGTGGTTTCTCCAAATTCAACACAACCTGTCACTTTTAATCACAAGCATCTATGGTAATTAGTAGCGCATCCTTTTGCTGTTATGACCTGCTGCTAACGTGACACATAACCAGGCACCAACTTCTCTCCTAAGATATCTTAGTCTATCCCTCACGAGCAGTGGCCTCCAATTCACTAATATTCTTGGGTTTGTGTGCTGCAACCGTCTTCTTCAAATCCCACCTAACACTTCCTATGGATAGATAATAAACAATAATAAATAAATGTGCAAGGGGCGCAGACATCAGCAGATAATGACAATACTGAATAAACGCAATAAACATGTGCATACATTGGTATATGGGGGTTCAAGTCAGGCAACTGTGATGGCCTCTCCAGAATCTTCCAGGACTTGTTCTGAAAGCATGCCTTGGTGGACGTTGAAGTATGCTTGGAATCATTGTCCTCTTGGAAGGTCAATGATTCCCAAGCTCAAGCACACTTACAGAAGCCATAATGTTTTCAACCTAGGATTTCCTGATACTTGATTGAATCCATTTTGCCATCTCTCCACATGCTGCAGGTTTTCAGTTTCAGCAAAGCAGCCCCAGAGCGTCACCGAGCCAACACTTGGCTTCACTGTAGGTGGGGTGTTCTTTTCAGCATATGCTTCATTCTTCCTTTTCCAGACACACTGCTGATCCATAGGCCTGAAAAGTTCCAGGTTTGTTTCATCGCTCCACAGAACAGAATCCCAAAACCTCTGTGGCTTATTCACATGGTTTTGAGTATACTGGAGCCGGTTTTCACGTGCTTTTGGGTCACGGGAGGATGTACTCTTTGAAGTTCAGTCATGGAGACCCTCAGCGTTTAGGATGCACCTTACTTTGCAAACTGAGTCCCCAGTGCCTGCTGCCACCGAATTTTGCTGCAGGTCTTTTGGGAGTCATTTGAGTGTTTTTGACCACCTGCCTCCTCAGGAATCAGGTGGCAGTCAGTAATAACTTCCTCTTTCCTGCCACGTGCAGGTAGTGTAGCCAGGATTCCTTTAACTTTGAACTTGTAAACTCTGCTTCTAACTGTATCTCTAGAAACATTTAGTGCCTTTGCTATCTTCTGGTATCCTTTCCTTATTTGTGGAAGGAAATGATCTCTTCCCCTAACTTTTTGGACAACTCTCTTTTTTTTAACAATCAAACATTACAGTAAACAAACCTCTAGCCAGTCCATGTGTGCTCTTATGGGGGATTTGAATAATTCTGAGACTGCAGTAGTTATTAAAAATGTATTTTGTGTTGAATTTGGAGAAACCATTTGTTATCTGTATTGTTTGATTTGTTTATTGCAAACAGCCAAAAGTTTGTGAATGTTTTACTAGTTTTCAAAGGGGGTTAAACCATTTTGATTGCAATTGTACAAACACTGTGCACTATATATGTACATATGCACAGAAAATTGCACTGAATGTTTTTTGGTTAATTCTAAATAACCATATTCTTTAATTCAGTTCTAACAAAGGTGCTTCAATTTTGTTTAGCAAAAATAGATATTTTGGTGCTGTAGTCACATGAGTTACTAGGCTAAGTCAGGGCAAATAGCCTGACTGTGTGGTTAATACTATTTTCACTCAGTGTAAATAGACACTGCCGTCATATTTTAACAGTATTGGCATGTACACTGTTTTAAAGCATACAAGTCTTAACAGTCAGGGTTCCCTGAGTGCATGGTCAATAAAAATAAAACAGCCCTCAATGCCTTAGATGGCATTTTGGTCATTTGTGACTGTGGGGCATTGTGCAAGATGTTGAATAGCTACTATCAATATTCTCAAAATAACCCTTCCACTGAACTGTCTCCTACCACATGCGCTTTGACCGGTTGTAATGTAGGGCTTGAATGGGAACGGCAATGTCTCAGTCATTCAGCTTCTCACAGCTAAATTTAGGCCAAATGGTGGCAGACAGATCAAGGTCACTAAGCTATTGATTCAAAAGCAGACTGACATTTTAATAATTAGTCAGCTTATTCAATACACACCCACCGCCTCTGACACACGCAGAGATTCTTTGGCAGATGAGAAACTAGAAAGCCTACAGAATGACTTAACCCAAATAGCAATGAGAAATTGATTTCATACTTCAGTTTCTTTGAGGCCCAGCTGTTTAATGTGAAGAGGTGATGATCAATTTTTCATCTCTTAAACTTCAGGCTTATTTTTATATTACTAATCTTAAGGCTTATTATCCAGTCACTACCATGAATGACTCTGTAACTACTATGGAGCATCAACATAAGTAGTTAGAAGAGGGAAATATGGGGTGAGACATTGGCAGATGGCATCAGATCCTTGAAGGTTATCAAATAAATAAATAAATAAATACATGAATAAATAAGACTCACTGAGCACTTCATTGGGTACACCTCCTTGTATCTACACTCATTGTCCATTTTATCAGCTCCACTTACCATATAGGTGCACTTATGCTCCTACAATTACAGACTGTAGTCTGTCTGTCTCTCTGCATATTTTGTTTCCTCCTGTTCTTTTATGGTCGAGACCCCCACAAGACCACCAGAGAGCAAGTATTATGTGGATGGTGGATTATTCTCAGTACTGCAGTGACACTGACGTGGTGGTGGTGTGAGTGGATCAGACACAGCAGTGCTGCTGGAGTGTTTAAACCCCTCAGTCTCACTGCTGAACTGAGAATAGTCCACCAACCAGAACAAATCAGCCAACAGCGTCCTGTGGGCAGCGTCCTGTGGGCAGCGTCCTGTGGGCAGCGTCCTGTTACCACTGATGAAGGACTAGAGGAAGACCAGCACAAACTGTGCAGCAGCAGATGAGCTATCGTCTCTGACTGTACATCTAAAAGGTGGACCAGCAAAGTAGGAGTGTATAATAGAGTGGACGGTGAGTGGACACAGTGTTTAAAGACTCCAGCAGCACTGCTGTGTCTGATCCACTCACACCAGCACAACACACACTAACACAAAACCAACATGTCAGTGTCACTGCAGTGCTGAGAATGATCCACCACGCACATAATACCTGCTCTCTGGTGGTCTTGCGGAGGTCCTGACTATTAAAGTAAAGGGTAAAAGTTATTCAGAGAAACAGATGGACTACAGTCTGTAACTGTAGAACTACAAAAGTTTGTATCTGGAAAGTCGAGTTAAAAAAAGTGTCTTGTCTAAGTTTAAGCCGAATCAAGGGGTGAAGCTTTAATCACGTTTCAGTAACATGGATTAATGTGTCTTAAAAGTGTAAAACTTGACAATTATTCAGATGTACCTTAAAAAAATCTGACAAACACAAAAGCAAGTTGTGGGTAGAGACAACTTGTTGTTGAAAGAGATCAGAGGACAAAGGTGATCAGAAAAGCATCTCTGAATATGCCGTTTGTTAAACGAGGTGGATGGGCTACAGCAGCAGAAGAGCACAATGGGTTCCACAATGCTGGTGTGGATATACACTCATTGTCAAAAGAATAGTTGCACAAATAGCTGCACCATGAAGGGATCAACCCACAGAAATGAAACTTAGTGGCAAGGACGGGCCTTATCGCTGTACCTGACTGCCCCAACAGCTATGATTGTTGTTACACAAACCATGGAGAGAGACAAATTGTCCGACATGCGCAAGTGACCCAACAGCTACGGCTGTGGACATTCAAGCAGTGATGCCCACCAAGAGAACACAGGACTACATGCACGCAGACCATTAGGATGGCTGCCCTTGACACCACATCAACAGCCGCAATAGTGTCGTGCCACACTGTCACAGAGTGACTCAGAATGGTAGCGTGTCATCTTCAGTGATGAGTCCCGCTTCTGTCTTGGTGACCAACAAATCCGTGTGTGGAGGCACCGTGGTCAGCACCAAGATGAACGGTTTGTTGTAACACACGGCCTGGTGTCACTCCACCTCCACCCCTACCGCACAGCCTGCAGGAACTGTGCAAGAATAATCAAGCTGCATGGGATGGATTATCAGATGACACCATTACGAACCTCTACAACTCCATGCCGGGACGTCTGGCATGCTGTGTTACCAAACATGGCGGCCCGACACCATACTGAGAGACACTACTTCTGTATGTGTAGCTCAGTAAATATTCCCCATATCAGTCTAAATTTATCATAATTCCTTGTTCCTGGTAAGCTTTATCTTCCTTCCCAATAGCACTGCAATCCCATACTTCCTTCTGGGTGCAACTATTTTTGACGATGAGTGTAGAAGAATTGTTTGGCGTAACATTCAAGTAAACAGCATGAATCCCCAACCTGCCTTGTGTCAACAGTTCAAGCTGGTGGCCAATCAATTATTTGAGTCCCAGTATTGTTGCTGAGCATGTGTATCTTTTGATGACCACAATTCTTCTTTCATTTGCTTATGGCTACTTCCAGCATGATAATGCATTGCCTTGTCAGGAAGTATGCTGTTTCCATGAACAGGACAATGACTCCAGTGTACTCCCACAGTCTCCAGCCCACCAATAGAGCACTTTCTTGGATGTGGTAGAACAGGAGATTAGCAGTATGAAGGCAACATGAACCAGAGTCTCTAAGGAATGTTTGCAGCACCTTGTTGAATCTGTGCCCCAAGGTATTCTGGGAATTCTGAGGGAAAAGTGGGATCCTACACAGTATTAGAAAGGGGGTTTCTTATCAAATTGAGGCCACTAGGCATATACAAGTATGCATATATACACATTGAGAGTGAACTTGACAAACTGTGTTATGCTGCCACCATGTGACTGTGCACTGACTCGCATGCCTCTGTACAATGGTATGATGTGGTCTTGCATCTCTCCCTCTCTGAAATTCAGTTCTCTAGCTCTGTTTTTCCCCTGTAATATGGCAACTGCAAACTATTTTCCTGTCTTTTTCAGTTGTAGGCCACAAAGTCTATTAAGTACAACTACACAACTAAACCAAATGGGGCACAGATTAATTTGGCAGTGCTTACTGATAAACACTATGAGACCTAGCACAAAAGGCTAGTTATGGCCTGTTTTCCCTGGCTAGATGTTCAGCAAACACATGCTAGGATTCCTGACCCCTACACAAAAACTGTCAGTATATAAGACCATGTTCTTTTACCCATTGCCTCTAGCACACAGGGCCGCTTGGGTTGGTTTTATTGCAAGACATGTAAATTAAAACAGTTTAGTTTTAGATACCTAGATGTAGAATGATTGTAGTAAACATTTCTGATGCTAAATGGGACCCGATCATTATTTACATTACTCACTGCGGGTGAATGATTCGTTTTTATCTCTACTGAAGCATAAAACACTCACTCTCTCACTCACTCATCTAAACAGCGTAATCCTTCTGCATCACTGGGGGTGCTGGAGCCTATCCCAGTGTTCAATGGGCGGAAGTCAGGAAACACCCTGGACAGGCCACCAGCCCATCACAGGGCAAACAGACAGACAAACATACACATTCACCGAACCATAAAACCAACCAATGTAAATGGTTTAAAGGGGAATGCCACAAAAAAAAATCTGAATTAATTCTGAATAATTCAGTCACTGAGACTACATAAACATAGTCATCCAGAGCGGTTTAGTTAAAGAGACTTACAACTTACAGTCTCAGATCTCTTTACAGTGGTGGTGATTGGAACCAGGGGTCACAATGTCTACAACACAAACATGGCCATTTTATTTACTATCCAAAACCATATATCCAAAATATGTAAAGAAGATGATAAAATAGTCCAAAATCTGGAAAAACAAATTTTCTTCTAGGACTATGTTGCCTTACAACACCCTTCATGTAGCCCTCCATCATAAATGGATAAAAACAATTTTTGTTTAATTGGTATTGTTATTATTATTTTGTAAACGAATACTATCATAAAACAATACCAGACAGTGTATTAATAACTGTGTTTTGGTTTCATGTAAAAGCTTTCTGTGAGGGAACTTTGCGAGGTGGTCTATTAAACTCTGCAGACGTCTGGTTCCTATCACCACCACTGTAACCAATTCTGACTTGGTAGGTTTCTCTCCAACGAAGCTCTTTGAATGATGTTGTTTGCATCTTACACATTTGATTATGTAGACTATTTCAAATCGGTGTATTTAAATCGGTAAGTTGCAGTTCCCCTTTAAGGGCTGTGTGCCTGACGAAATCAGTTAGGCTGGATTCCGAATGGCCCCCTACTCCCTATATAGTGCACTACGCGAATGAATTGTTGTATTCTTGACCCCAAACAATGTACTGTATATTCAGTACTGACTGACATACGTCTCAAATGGCTCTTGGAAATACAAAGCAGCTTTACGGTTTGGACACAAGAACCATTCTTCTAAGACCTGCGTAGCTACGAAACTATGTAGAGCAGTTAGCCAGCACTGCTAATCTGCCCTATCTACACACTTCCGGAACGTCGCCCATTGCGACGTGGTTACGTCGTTTTGAATACGCAAAGCGGAAGTGGAGCCGGAGTTGATGCTAGAGGCTAATTTGGTTTTATCTCGTTTTTGAGAGCATGGACGGCGTATTATTGTGTAAACAAATACACCCAGTCTGTTCAGGACACGTTGACCGCGATAATAAGAACCTAAAAGACAAACTTACTGCTTCCAGCACGGCTGACTGCAGCGTTGTGGACATTTGCAGCTAGCTGGCTAGCTAACGACGTCTGACTGGCTTGTCAACTTCGCAAGGTGAATTCAACTTAAGAGTTAGCAATGTGTCTCACTACCCTAGCTAGCTAACAGGGCTTAAGGCTGTTGTTTTACTAGTTTAAAGATGTTATCGTGTGTCTTTCCTCAAGTCCCTGTTGTTAAAATGTAAGTTACATATTTATGTCATATTCCGTGTTTATGGGCTCTATCACGGGTGGTAAGTTGTTGTTGTTTGTGTCTCTTGAAGGCCAAATAGTGTCTTACTTAGTAGCGTGTAATTCTTACCATGGTATGTTCTGCTTCTGTTACAGCCTTTCTCCACAACACATCTCGATGGAGTGAGACTGTGAAGAGGAAAGTCAGCAGGCGTAGGAGGGATCAGGAGTTGTCCAGAGGCACCTAAGCTCTAGCCACCATGTTTGTGACTGCTTACCTTGCGTTTGTGGCCCTGGCAGTCCTGTGTGTGGGTCTGGAGCTCACAGCACGGCGCATCACTTCAACACAAGCCAGTCAGGTGACAGTTGCCAACCCAGCTTTCCGCCGTTTCCAGAGGCTCTTTCTGAAAACCTACCTGCTGGCTCTGTGGGCTGATTGGCTGCAGGGGCCCTACCTTTACAAGCTCTACCGCCATTACAGCTTCCTGGAGTCACAAATCGCCATACTGTATGTGTGTGGGCT
Source organism: Semaprochilodus insignis (assembly GCA_034552555.1). NCBI lineage: Eukaryota > Metazoa > Chordata > Actinopteri > Characiformes > Prochilodontidae > Semaprochilodus > Semaprochilodus insignis. The sequence continues at coordinate 8,000,077 of CM067492.1, read as the reverse complement.
GGCCTCTTGCGTGCTGTTTGCTCCTGTGGCCGGCTGGCTGGCCCAGGCTCTTGGCCGGAGACAGACTTGCCTGCTCTTTTGCTTAGCCTATTCTGTGTGCTGCCTTACCAAGCTGTCACGGGACTATTTTGTGCTCATTGTGGGCCGTGTGCTTGGCGGACTCTCCACCTCCCTGCTCACCACTGCCTTCGAGGCCTGGTATGTGCACTGCCACGTTGATGTGCATGACTTTCCCAAAGAATGGATCCCTGTGACGTTCAGCAAAGCGGCAGACTGGAATCATGGACTGGCGGTGGGTGCCGGACTTGTGGCCAACCTGTTCACAGAGTGGTTGGAGCTGGGACCTGTAGCCCCGTTCCTGCTCGCCATCCCCAGCCTGGCTGCCTGTGGCTGGATGGTGTTGTCCGAATGGGGTGCAGAAGAAAAGCTTGAAAGGGGAGAGGGGGACAGAAATGGCCCCCTGCTTGGTGCACCAAACGCACCTCAGTTACACATATCGGCACAAGCTCGTTTTCGGCGCAGCTGCTTGGAAGGCCTGCGGTGCCTGCTGTCGGATCGCCGCGTCATGCTCCTGGGTGGGGTGCAGGCACTCTTTGAGAGTGTCCTCTATATCTTTGTTTTTCTCTGGACCCCAGTGCTGGACCCTCATGGACCTCCGTTAGGCATTGTGTTCTCCTGCCTCATGGCAGCCAGCATGGCAGGCTCCACGCTGTTCCGCTTAGCTACATCAGCCCGTTACCGGCTGCAGCCTGGCCACCTGCTGTGCCTGGCTGTGCTACTGGCCTTCTTCTCTTTCTTCATGTTGACCTTCTCTACTGTGCCAGGCCAGCCCAGGCCTAAGGAGTCCCTCTTGGCTTTCCTGCTTCTGGAGTTGGCCTGTGGGCTCTACTTCCCTGCTGTGAGCTTCCTCCAGGGCCGAGTGATTCCCATGGAGCGTAGGGCCGGCGTGCTGGCCTGGTTTCGCCTGCCGCTCCACCTGTTGGCCTGCCTGGGGCTGCTGGCCCTCCATGGGGAAGTTTCAGGTACTGGTGGAGGGGAGGCAGGCAGTGGAACAAGGCACATGTTTGCAGGTTGTGCTGCGATGATGCTGGCTGCACTGCTGGCTGTGGTGAGTCTCTTCACCCTGGGTAGGAATGACACAGACTTACGGCTGGAGGGGACCAAAGGAGAGGGCGAGATTTAAGGACGAAGGAAGACACGTAATTATTGTTATTATATAAAACGAGCTTATTTGTGCAAAACAACTACTTGAAGTCCAAACAATATTTACAAAGTGCTGGACTACACAGCACTTGCCAAAGCTACTTATAGTTTTCATTTGTTTGGATGCTTCAGGGAAGCTCCTTGCTGTATCATGGCCTTTCTTACATATTCCAAGTCCAGTTTTGTAAGAGTGAATCAGTAACAATGTGGGGAATCCGACAATAAAATATGAGCGCTGCACTGTTTATTTACAGTACAAGTTGTTATAACTCTTTTTAAGTCACTCAGATGTTTTCTTTCATTACAGTGCTAGTTAGTAGACATAGCTACATCCCCTACATGGTCGTATGCGTGCGTCTTCTCTAAACAATATTATTTCCTTTGTTAGGTCCTCTAATAAATCAGAAGTATTGAAGTAGCGCAAGATAAGGTTTGTTCAACATCCTTTGATGGTCATTCAATATTATATCGATACATGGATGCCAGGTATCGATACTGTATTTATACAAATGTACAGTAAGGTTTTTATGACATTTTTAGTCAGTCCATCTCCTTAGTAATCAATTTTTGCTGCAGTGAAAATGATTAAAGCAAGATGAAAAGACTGGAAACGTTATCTCGTCAGATAAAACAGATGTTGACAGATGAAGTTTTCCTTTTTGCAGTTGAAAGAGGTAATAAATCACACTATATGGTATCGCAGTACTCAGAATTGCACATTATACACAGTAATATTGCATTATGATAAAATAATTATCATGGGCCCTTGGTGATTCCCACTCTTAGAATACAGTGTAGTAGGTTTTGTTACAAGCATCATAAGTACATAGACCAAAAATAGAATGGTGACCATCTGGGCTTAAATGTTCCCTTACAAATTGTTTGGCTTGTATTCCCAACAGCAATGGCTCAACTCCGGATGTAGAACCCTGTTACTTTTTCAGCATAGCTCTTTTAAAAGCATTTTCTTTGGAATATGTTTTTCTTTTTTTTTTTGGTGTCTGTTTTTTTTTTTTATATATATATTTGTTTGTCACTTTAATTGTCCTTTTGAAACAGTTTGTGGGCAGAAACACGAGGCTACAAATCTAGATTTTTGTTAAGCGTTTTCATTTATTGTAATTGATGGCAACTGAACCAATTAAGGCTTATGAACAAACATCGTAAAAAGCACCGTAAATAAATGCATATCATATAAATATAAAAATAAAAAATAAAAATAAAACATCTGTTGTGAACTATAATGGCCACAGTAATGTTCAGTAATTGTTTACGTCTGTAGATTCTGTTCCGAGGGACACCTTTACTGTTCGTGGAGACATTGCATGACATTAGTGATTTACGCTATTCAGGACGTTCCTAACAAAGTGCCTCATTTTGTCATTACAGATGTGAGGTGGGGGAACCTTTCTACAGGTATTTATGGCTTATAATGTGGTATTTGTTGCATTCCTCATACAGTGTAGTGTACAGTGGTAGTGGTACGTTCCTCTGGACAACTGACAAAAACGCTTCATGACTACTCAGAATTACTGCTGAATTCTATCTATTAACTTATTTAGATTCCCAGGAGCACATGAATGTCCTGACAAATAGCAAATTTTTTTATCTGTATCTTTGGTCAAAAACCATGTATTTCAAATTGTCCATAATTGAAAGTACTTGAGGTGCTATTTAAACTTCTTTCAACCTGTATATAGGCCTGCTGATTCACTGCTTTAAGCCCTATAAATAGCCATTACAGCCATCTATAGTGTGTATTTTCCTATAGATAATATTACAGGCCTATAACAAGCCAATCAACTTTTTCAAGTATTTGGGGGAACACAAAAAAGCATTTGGCTGTACATCCATATCAGCATTTTCATCAGTCGTGTAAGTAAAAACAAAAACCCATATCCAATATCAAAAAAACAAATAAATAAACAAAATGACAACAACCAAAGCCGAGATCAGATTTCTTGGAACTACATTTAGCTGAGGAAACAACTCTCGATTGTGGGATCTTATGTGTGCAGAAAAATATTCCTTTAAAAAAAACATTGGCTGTCTCTGTGTAGCAATGGTCCGTGTGGTCCAGTCATGGACTAGCACAGCACTGCACATTGTAACGTTTTCCCTGCTCTAACACAGCTGATTCAGTCCATGACGAGCCTGTGGAATCATATGCGTTGACAAAAACAGTATAACTGCGGTCTTGCAGAACTAGTGTTGGACATTCCTTGTGTCCAAAACCCATTGAACTGCATGCCAATCAAGCAATTCTTGATGGCCACAGTTTATGACCCCAGGCCTAGTACTTGGTAATAACCTTAATGACATCTATAAGTGAAAGTCAGCCATCAGTCTCCATTCATCCAGATGCCAATCCTGACAAGTTACATTCTACTAAAGAAAAGTGCCTATGACCTACACTGAGTGAGTGTGAACAAATATGAACTCCGTATTAAGTTTGGCAGTATCTGGCTGCAGCAGAAATAACATAGTGACTCTCAAATCGTCAGGGTTTAGATGGGAAAAGACCCTAAATCAACAGTAGATGAAAGTACCTAAAATATAAGATACAGGTACTAGAGTGCTCGGGGGTGGGAGGGTGTCATGCTATTATAAGTAGGCATATGATGCTAAAACAGCCCACACGGGAGGAATCGGTAGTGCTTTTAAATTGGGTAGTGACATTTCAATTAGCTGACTATAATCAGGCTGTAGGCAAGCTACAAATTAAAGAAATCCATGACCTACTTGGTGAACCCTGGGGAACCAAAATTAGAAACAAATAAAAGGAATGAAGGCATTGATTGCCAGACAATGTGCTGTTAAGAAGGATTCCTTGTCATGGAATGTTCTTATTTTTCTTTGTTCACCCAGATAATAGTGTTTTCTCTGCACAGCATATTTTTCCTGCTGCCGTAAAACATCTGGTACAGAAAAGTTGCAACATCACACAAATACACGGGTACAGAACACAACAGGAGGGCATTCACTACATGTATTTCTTTTTTAAAAACCAATAGGCAAAATAGCCCATCCCCCCTAGGGACCCCATTAAGAAGGAGGCCCCGAAGAAGGATGGCGGCTTCTTTTTTACCATTCGGAATGCATTGGGTAGAACTGCTGATAGTAAGGTAGTGTGGATGTCTCCCAACACCTTGCGGAAGGCGTAGCGCTTCTGCACCCGCTCGAAAAACGACTGGAGGTTGGGTCGACTCCCGTCCTCCCAGTATTTCTTTGAGAGTCCCAAGAACTTGAGCCTGTGCAACGTGGCCCCGAGACATATATCAGCTAGTGTAAAGTCAGGTCCACAAAGCCACAGTTCACACTTCTGACCTGTTGGAGGGCAGAGAGAGATGCTGTAGGAGTTTATGGAAGCTCCAAAACATGAAGACTATTTCTTTGTCAGTGCAGTACATAAGTTACTATTTAGCATTCGTAAACTGGAAAGCAGCGTTTTCAATTATATAAAACACATTTGGTTGCAGGTAAATGTGTAAAATCATGATAAATAATGTGATAATTCTGTACAATGTAGCAGATTTCAAATAGTTAGTGGGAAACCAGGATTTAGATGTGTCCATCAAAAGAATAGCTGAACCCAGAAGGAAGTCGGATTGTAATGCTATTGGGAAGGAAGATAAAGGTCACCAGGAACAATAAATGATGATGAATTTAAAATGATATGGGCAACATTTATTGACCTACACATACAGAAGTAGTGTCTCTCGGTCTGCGTGCTTGTAGTCCTGCATCATGCAACTGACTACCAATGGTGCTGGCACTAACAGGATGACTCATCACTGCTCACGGAATGTCCACAGCCATAGTTGTTGGGTCACTCCGCACATGTCAGACAATTTGTCGGGTTTCTCTCTCTCCGTGGTTCGTGTAAGTCTCCCAGATCCTTCATGTCGCTGGAGCGTGCCTTCTTCTATCCACAGCCACCATAGGCATGCTATGGTAATATCCACGCGACCGGTATGGCGCGCAGTACGTCGATACGACCATCCCGCCTTACGGAGCCCTACGATGCGACCCTACTCCGACAGCTTAAATTGCTTTTGAACGTACTTTGCTTGCAAAGGATGCTACCAACACAGCAACACGTGTCAGAATGGAAAGCACGCGCAACAGAACGACCTTATTTAGTCAGTCAGGTACAGCGACAAGGCCCGTCCTTGCTTATATCACATGTGCGGCCGAACGCGAAACTTAAATCATTTGCATGTTTCATGATGTCAAACCTACCCACCAAGTTTCATTCCTGTCGGTTGATTCCTTCTCAGTGCAACTTTTTTTTTCGATGATAAATGTATATAAAACAAATTTGCTTGCAGGTGAATGTATAAAATCATGATAAATAATGTCCTAATTCTATACAGTGTCACAGATTTCAAATAACAGCAGGAAGCCAGGATTTGGATGTGTCTATCTGAGCTATACATGTTTCTAAAATGACAGAGAAAGCTATATAACATGGGCAATTGGGGTATAATAAAAAGAAGCCCCAGAATTCCTCATATTATCAAACTTAAGCCACATACTAATGATTATGAGTGGACAGATATTTAGCATTTAATTACTGTACATTGCTGCTCCTACAATACTCAAGATTAATATTATATTCAATATAACATCTCTCAGGTTAAGCCAAAATAGGATTTCTAAAGGTGAAACACCACTATTTGCAGTTTACTTCCCAGACCTGGTGTAATTATTGATTTCATTTGTCTTACTCGCTAACTGCTGCAACAATAGAGCCTTTTAAGCAGCTTAAACATATAATATCTTTTTAGATAGTAAATTCAAGGCTACTGCTGGATACGCTAGTGCTATTTTAGCATATTCTGCTGAGCTTTACTACCCAAATGAATAAAGCAGACTAACATGGCAGGTAAAACTTACCTTGATATTCCAGTTTCCTCTTCTCAAGTTCTGCTTCAACTTGGTCTAGCACCATCGCCAGCTCACCAAGGATCTTCTTCAGGTAGTTCACATTGTCATGGTCCAAGATCTTTGCCTTTGACAGAACAAGACAAATCTGTAAAAGCATCGCCACATGTCACAGTCACCCACACACACACACCCACGCACACAAATGTGGCTCAAGCCGTCCAATCCTGTCGTGTTTAGTCTGATAAAGCAGTTTCAGATTTGTCACAGTCTTTCAGTCAGACAAACAGGGCAGTAGCCAAGCTGAAATGTTGATGTAAGTGGTCGAAAGTGTAAGTGTTCCACTAATCATTCTGACTTTTGTAATTGTGCATATTTCAGCTACTTTGTAAACAAGCAATTATAGTAGATTGATGTGTAACGGTGCACTGCAGAGAATTGTATCAGCTCAGATTTCTTTACAGTGGTGGTGATGGGAACCAGGGTGTGATTTGGGCCTACTACACAAATCTAGCCATTTTATTACTTAATTACTTAATTGACCAATGAACCTACACAAGACGTAATACAGTAATAAACCTGAAAAAAGTTATTTATATATTTCTTTATTATTTTTTGGCCACACATGAATCTCTGAACATAAAATGTATTTCTAAAACAGCAAAACTAGCATAAAACAAGGTCTCGGGCATCTAGCAATGTCTTCATAACCATTTCATGTGATAACTTTCTAAGAGGTGGCTGTTTAGAGCCATTGACCATGTTTACACCTGGCCACTTCATGCGTCTTGACTTTAATGTTTACGTATAGATGAGGTCAAACCACATAAAAATGCACCCAAGATGCATTTTAAACAGATATAATCTAATTTGATCACTCCAACCACTTCAGGAGGTGATCTAAGACGCCTACATTGTGTAAACACATCCAAGACACATTTAACAACCACAACTCTTCCCTATGCAGTACATCATTGGGCATGTGATCTGCGTCTGCGGAGAAGACAATCATGGGAACCGAATGTAATGAAATGCTTAATAACGACATGGACTGACATGACTGTGCAAAACATGCTGCAGAAGACACGAGGCTGAATGGATAAACAGTTGGTAATCGGTTGGCACCTAACGAGCAGATTTGCGTATTCCGACCCACACAGCAATCACATTTCAGTCCGACTAACCGGAACTGTATTTGACTACCAAATGTAAGTGCATGTAGTTAAAACCTCACTAGTATACAATCCAGATACTCGTAACTTGAAGTGAGCGGGTTTATATGGAGTCAACACTTTGGACTCTGGTTATCACCGCTGCTGTGAACAATTCTGGTGCCTTTCTCTAGAGCACTGCATTTTCAAACCTCCAACCTCTCTGAATCACTGTAGTTAGAAAGACACAACTGAAAAAATGATGGAATTCCCCTTTCAGTGAGCACCTACAGCCGGGTTTCCATTCCTATGTTAATGTTAAGTAGATTTCTGAAATATTGGCAAAAAAATTGCTAATCATGTTGTGTCTCCATCCAGTTACGCAAAGAAAGTTCAGATGATTCAGACTGCGTTGAAATGAGCAGGCTAGAGAGATTTACTTGGTTTTTAAGTAGAAATTTCTTTACAGCCATCTGCCATCTTTTTATGGCCGTGCATCTCAGATACACCAGGCTAGACAAACAACGTCACAACTAATGAGGGCTGTCGTCCACTTTGACGAAGAATGTGAATTCGTTATTTGAATTTCGTGTTCCACCTTAAATGGTGCCCGAATGTAACTGCTGCGCCTTTTACGATGGAATGGGAAATTAAATAAGAAGCCAGCTTTAACCCTGTTCCACCTGGCATCTGGATACGCAGACAAGATTTGCATCAGATATTTCAGAATGTCGGAAACAACCTTCAAAAAGATCTTGGATCAGAAGATCAGACCATCTTAGGGTTGAGCGATTTGGGAGGATATCTAATTATGATTTTTCTGATCTGTATTGTGACTACAGTTTAAATTTGCAATTATTTTTTGGGAACTAAAGTCCCGGCCTGTTATTTGGTCGCTAAGACCAGAGCTTCCCCTTTCTCAGTTCGATGTGGTTGTGATGTCACAGCATATAGTTGTTTGGTTGCCTCATCTACAGGCATCTCCAGGCAGTTTACAAGTTCTGATATTACGTTAACGATCCCCATATAAGACATGGTGGTTTTGATCAAATGGACTATAATTAAAATCGCAGCCCTTGCAATTTGAATATTGCACTCATTTAAATTGCGATTTCAATATAAAATTCAGCCCTAGACCATTTGTACGGCCTATCGCTACCAGCCACCTGTACCAACTAATAAGAGAACCTTTACTGCGTTGTACAAACTGGCCACTTGTGGGTGAAAAGTTCCACGATATTTTGACTTTTCCACCTTGTCCAAGAGTACAATCTTTTTTTTTCACATCGAAATGGAAAACCTGCTTATGTGGTTACACTACTGTGAGCTCAGAAAGTGTGTTTAGCCGTACTTGACAGAAAAACTGTCAATAACTACAGAGAATCATCAGTACCTTTAACACTGCATTTATCAGGAATTTCAGGTCATTTCCAGAATCATGGTTTAAAACCGTGACCTCACCATGAGCTTTTTCTGCTTGGAAAGGTATGGCTCTGTCAGTTGTGGCTCCTCATGGTCTAACTTCATCAGTTCAGATGCTGCGTTGGCCAAGTGTCCTTGAAAAGACAAACATGAGATCACATCATTAGCTTCATACCTTCATCATTCATCAGCACTGTTTACCAAGCTCTCAAGAAAAGCTCTCCAGCAACTGTTTATCCAGCTTCAGTGTCTTCATTTGAAATCCTCATGTCTAAAAACAACAAGGAAACGACCATAGATTTGGCCAGAGTTCGCTAGCAAATACAACCCAGTGAAAGCTTGGAGATGCCAAACTTTCCCATTTTAAAAGAAGGCCAACGTTTAATGGGAAGTGTACCTGTGACCATGCTTCGGAGAAAAGACGTCAAGGTTAACGTCGGTGTTCCTCTCTGGATTAGGTCTTGTGGGCACACCAGCAGAAGTGGCAGTAGGCAATATTTTTCCTCCAAGTTCTAAACACACTTGACAACTAATTAAAGCCTTTAATAAGATTTCTAACAAGGAAAATCAAATCAATCCCTCTGATAAACATCATCCGGCAGACGTGGTCCGTTCAACAACATCTGCCATAAAGCAGATTTATTAGGAGTTACGCAGGGCTTCCCCGACCTAATTAATTCCACTGCAAGACTTCTGGCTGGATCGCGTCTTTGACCTTGATTTACTGCTCCGCTTGATTGCAGAATTCTTCAGCAATGCGGCTCAGAATGAATATGGCAGATCCGATATCAGAGGCTTCTACATAAAGCAGCTGGCATTGTAGCATTTATTTGTAGATGAGGCTTCACATAAGTGCAAGGCCAACACTTAAGGCAGCTCCCCTTAGCTGAAAGCCTTGGTCAGAAGGGTCAGAAGGAAAGGACAGAAGGACGCCTTCATTAACGTTTGTGGTCTAAGTCTCAAATTCTGCTTTCTGCTACAACACGGAGCAATGGCTAGCAGTGGCTAAGCTCACACAACCAGTTTTCATCCCTCCGACGAGACTAGATGGATGTTTTAGAGTGTTTAAAAAGGCAGTCTGATGTGAAATCTCTCTTTTTAGAGTGCTGTACGCCACAAGTTGGAGTTGCGAAAAGCTGAACAGGTTGCCAGGTGCAGCAAAAATCTCCAACCCGAAGTTAGCATAAAAGCTGTCCTCTAGAACCTGAAATATTTTTTCTGTAAAAACTTTTTCAAACCAGCAAAATTCAACAGGATTTGACAACAGGTAGACATGCTGTACCGACACTGATCCACACGCTGATATGTGTGGATCAGACACAGAAGTGCTACCGGAGTTTTCACTGTCCACTCTATTAGACACTCCCACCTTGCTGGTCCACCTTGTAAATGTGAAGTCAGAGACAATAGCTCATCTGCTGCTGCACAGTTTGTGTTGGTCATCCTCTAGTCCTTCATCAGTGCTCACAGGACGTTGTTGGCTGGATAGTTTTGGTTGGTGGACGATTCTCAGTCCAGCAGTGACACTGAGGGGTTTAAACACTCCAGCAGCACTGCTGTGTCTGATCCACTCACACCAGCACGTCAGTGTCACTGCAGTGCTGAGAATGATCCACCACCCACATAATACCTGCTCTAGGTTGGTCCTGTGGGGGTCCTGACCATTGAAGAACAGGGTAAAAGGGGGCTAACAAAGTAGGCACAGAAGCAGATGAACTACAGTCTGTAACTGTAGAACTAAAACAGACAATCCGTGGAGAAATAAGAAGGTGGTTTTGGCTGATTGATTAATATGCTTAAAGGTCCCAAGACTGTCCTAGCAATAGTTACAACTACCCCCTAATGGTTTTGCTACAGTCTTTGTTTCAGTGTTGATATGGTTTCAATGTTAGCAGAACAAAATTGCTTTAAGAACATCCATCTACGCAGTTTATAGGGTGTTTTTTTCCTGCCTGGCATAAGTGGTCATTTCCAGAAGGCACTAAATTGTGGCATCACTTACTACGTATTTCAGCAGTGGCGTACTTTGGGATCATGGAGTCAATGGTGAGTTCTGGGTGGAGGATGCAGCCATGCGTATAGGCGTCCATGGGCAGACCATCCAGCAGCTCTCGGTACTGCTGTACTCGGGCACGCATGGGAGAGCCTTCATCTGGAATAAGCTGAGCTACTGTATCTGTAAAAACACACACGTACACACACACACAGTTTACATGGTTATGTCACCGCCTGCATCAAACATGGAATTTTGCATCAGTTCAAAAATGATTCAAATACACAGAGAAAATAGGACTATTAACAACTGCATCACCAAAACTGCCACCACTGAATAAACAACACTTAAAGCTTTCATTTTTATGAGAGAGGATCTCCACTCTTTCTTCATATCTCAGAGGATGTGGGTCTGAAAGGATGTGTAGCTCTCAACAAGCTGAGAAACAAAAAAGAGGAGGACTCACCACCCTAGAGTCCAGACCTCAACATCACTGAACGTGTTTCAGAGGACTTGGATCGTGAAAAGCTGAATGCAAAGTCAAAGTTCTAAGAGTGAACTTCGAAGGTGTGAAAAAATAGAATAAACACACTAAATACAGAGAAAAAACAGATATTATATTATTCTATGTAGTTGTTGGAGATTCTGTGTACTTTAGCGTGAAAGATACGGTACAGTCCAAAACTCTGAGACCACTGGTGAAAATACCTCTGTTTTGCACTCCTTCCTAATTTAATGCAACACCGTGTTTCATTGAAAATGCTATCAGTGGGTGTAACTATTATAGTGAAAGGTCTCTACAGCTGGTATGGATTCCATTAAGTTTGTGCAGGACAAAATAGGGCAAAAAAATTTGGACAACTTTAAAATACTTTTTTTCTGTTGTTTATTTCCAGGTTTATATGAAAAAATACCAGATTTTGTCAGATTTTTGGACTAAACTTTGTGTTATTTGTTGACACTGAAAATGAATTTTGTATTTAAAGCCCGCTTCGACTGAAACTCACTAAATGAAGAGTGGTCTCTGACTTGTACACACTTTTGACTGCTGTGTTAAAGCAAGTCTTTAACTATGGCGTCAAAGACACTTGGCAAGCAAAGCCTACTGTAAGCACACTACATGATTATTAATAATAATTGTATTACTTTAATATACAGTGCTGTGCAGTTTTAGGCAGCCAGGGAAAGTAAAACTAGTTTCTATAAACACAATAAACACAAATCAGCATAAACACAGTAACACATGATCCGTTTTGTTTTTGAAGGCTATGCGTTTTGGTTAGAAGAGTACAGTTCGAAGGTCTGGATCCTGACTTCTCAGTGAACCCCAGTCCCTGTATGGATTTGTTACCTTACACCAGCAGCAACTGTTGTAATTTAAAGAAGGATTGATTAGCTGAGGAAGTATTGGATGGTAACTGTAAATGCTGGGCTTCCTCAAGGTGAGATTGGGAAATGGCCGACATGAAATGACAATTTATAATGAATGTTATTAATTTATTTTATTAAGGCACAATATCATATTATTGCAATTTTAAACATTTTGCAATATGCTGAGTATTGTGCTTTATTACCTTTCTCAACTGCTAATTATGTCCCCAATGAAAAACCTTTGTCAAGATCTATTTTATCTAATTAAATTAAAACTAATACATTATCTATTTAAAACACACAAATCTAATTAAATTAAAGATTTCAGTCTATTAATCTCACTTCAGACATTTTCAGTACAGCAAAATGATGAAGCTTATTTTATTATTCTAGCACCAGAAAGTTTTATTCATATTTATATAGTACAGAAACTTATATCAATATAATATGGTGTCCATGTATCAATGAGCTGTACTGTGGTGTATCGATTATTTCCCCCACCCCTACATGTCAGTGGGTTTTTAGGCAACTCATATTTACATCTCATTTTCCCAGATGCCTCAGATTACTTTTGTCACTACTTTGGTAATATTTTGCCACCGTTTATTCTTTGTTTCTCCTTGACAAAACCACTTAATCATGGTAAAATCACTGTAGCGCACCGCCTCCCATTAATTATTGCTTTATGTGGCACTTTTACGTGCGACATGTAACAATTTTATGTCAACCAACATGGCTTATTGTAACTGACATTAGCCCACTTGGAGCTACTACGACCCAAAAACACAGAGAAGGCAATCCCTAGAATACGATCAGCACACGCAGCCAACTGTGGCTTGAAACGATTACATTCACACTTAGCCAAAGTGTTTGGTTTCAACACAAACTGGCTGATAGAGATAAAGCCCTTTTACAGATATAGATAGAAGCAGGCGCTAAAAAAGAAGAAAGGACTGAGGCGTCCCAGCCTGTCTGCACCATATCTGTGTTTCAGGAGGAGCGGACAGCCGGGAGGCACCTGGCTGGGCTCCAGCCTGCTGACTAATCAGCCTCTGCCCTGCAGGCTGACCTGCACATCTCCACCAGCCTCAGGGGGAGATCTGCCGCAACGCAGCCTTAGAACACAGCAAGAGAACAGTCCCTCATGTCACTGTGCTAGTCTTTAACTCCAGTCCTGGTAAGCAACAACACTGTGCAGGTTAGCGTTGATCTTGCAGTGAAGGAAAAGTTCAGCGAAAAATTAAATGCTTGCAACTTCCCCAAAAGTAGTCGATCAGCCAAGACAGGTTTGGTGTCTGAAGTTTGCGTCCTCACTTTGTAGCTAACAACAGGGCTGCACCTAATAAACACATCATTAAAGGCTGCAAAAAGTCCCACAAAAGCTGTCTTGCACTAGGCTCGAGCTCCCATCATGCTCTCCCACATGAAAAGCAACCAACTTAAAGGAGCAATATACGATTCTAGAGAATGACTGTTGATAGTAGAACTCAGGAGAACTTCAGTGCTCCTTCAGAAGCTCCGCTCCCAACATTCATGGACATGCATTCCCAAGGCAAACAACCCTGGAGTAGCAAACTTTAAATCATCGTGGCCATAAAACCTTTAGTGTATGGATACCATGATATAACGCTAGTGCGAACAACGACACAGGCACACACATGTTAATGAAAGTTAGCTAGGTTGTAGGATAGCAGTCTGTCGCTACATTTGCTGCTGTGATGCCAACCGGATATTATCACAAACATCAACAAACAGAACCAAACAATACTGACGTACTGGTTCTGTGAAACAGCAGACATCAGTTAATGTTGCCCATCTGTCAAACAGAAACAGACCAATCTCCTCATTCCTCTTCATGCCTTTCATCTGTCCATGAAGCTGAAGTCCTTTCCTGTTCCACTTTAAGTGGTGCTGCAGTTCCATGTCAGTGCCTCAGTCTACCTGTCCAGCTTCTTGTTTGAAACAGTTTTCCAGAATGTAACTGCAGCACCATTTAAGGTGGAATGGAGAAATTCAAACAAGAATCTGGCAAATAGAAAACCAACTTCAGCCTCTAGGAAAACTCCACCACCGAAACGTCTCAATGCCCAGCAGGCATTGGACGCCAATTTGACATCAGGAAGACGTAGGACTCTAACATCAGATACACGTCATATGAAAATATGATATCCATCCAACACCAATGCTGGGTTTACATACAGCTCCAATTTAAGACAGGAGAAGCACACAGCCATAGCTGCGGTGCCTGAGGTGCCTTGCTTAAGGGCACTTCAGCTCCACAGCTTATTCACGACCATCGGGGCAGTCATGGCTCGGTCGGTCCAGCTGTAGCTCATGATACCTGAAGGGTTGGTGGTTCTCTGACTTCTCCTGTCAATGGCTGAAGTATAAATAAATAAATAAATCAAATAGAAAATACAGGTGCCTTGAGATAGCTTTGTGCACAGAGCACAAATGAATACGCACTACTGTAGGACATTTAGATAAAGAGCTCCTCGAGGAACTTCTTCTTTCTGCTTCTTCCAACGAGGACTACAGTTCCACCAAATACAATCTGCTGCTTCAACGTAAAAACACAAGCCTATGGAAACCCATTTCCGCCACTAAAAGAAAAAAAAGGCTATACAGTAAGTCATAATTATGAGATGCTAAGTCATAATTATGAGATGCTAAGTCATAATTAGGAGATGCTAAATCATAATTGAGATAGTAAGTTATCATTATGAGATGATAAGTCATAATTATGAGATAGTAAGTCATAATTATGAGATAGTAGGCCATAATTATGAGATAGTAAGTCATAATTACTAGATGCTAAGTCATAACCATGAGATGCTAAGTCATGAGAAAGTAAGTCAGAATTATGAGATGCTAGGTCATAATTATAAGATGCTAAGTCATAATTATGATATGCTACGTCTTAATTATAAGATGCTAAGTCATAATTATGATATGCTACGTCATAATTATAAGATGCTAAGTCATAACTATGAGATGCTATGTCATAATTATAAGATCCTAAGTCATAACTATGAGATGCTAAGTCATAACTATGAGATACTAAGTCATAATTATGAGATACTGTATGGTCTTTTTTTTTCTTCAAGTGGTGGGAACGGTCTTCCATACAAGCCTGCTCCTGTGTAGAACAAACACTTTTTCACACAGTCTACACCTAAATAAGCTACATGTAAGCATACAGAGGAAAGTATTACAGCAAGCAGAACATAAAATTGTTCAGGTTGGCCAGGCCCTCGACAGAGCAAAACTAAAGAGGGTCCCAACCTCAGGGATGCACGTAGCTCAGAGGCCTGGCAAAGCAGCACCGCAGCATTGCACTTCCATTTACACATAGAGACACCCACTTAAAAGAACCTCTTAACAGCAAAGCTCCCTACCAAAGGCACCTATTCAGCATCCTTGTGCTCTAGCATAAAAGCCACAAGCACAATCCTCTTATCGGAAAAGAACAAGCACCTACACAGAGACGTGAAAGGTCTAAAACTGGACGGGTGCACCTGCTGCTTAAGAGTCCAGCATCACAGAGGGTCCATCACACCACGCTGCACAAGGAGGTGCTGTTCTCTGCTGCAGTGTGTGCTGCTATCTCTATTGTCCCTGTCGGCAGTCAATCTTTAATCCCTGTGTTCCCCGTCAGGAGTGGCCCCAGTCCATGCTGCCAGACTTCATTACAAATTAAAGCACAAGACAGCCCCTTCAAATCAGGTCACGGCTGGTGGCTCCACATCTACCACACAGCTCAGAGCCATGAATAAGCACAAACACTTTCTGTACTGAAGTGTACTGATCCCTTCACACATACTTGGTGACTGGAAAGGCTGTCTGTTCTCTTATTATACATCACATGGACCACAAAATAACTACAATGTAAACGATACTTCTCATATTATGTGTATTATGGAAAACATGATATGACTTCATGTTAAAGTCAATCTGAAATCAAAACTGACATTTGTTACCTTGTCAGTTTATGTTGGTGTTCATGTTTAGTATGACTCATCATTTCAGACCATGTATCAGACTTTCCCTTTTCGCATGAAACTTTTCTCAAAATCGAATGACTTTTGCCTGCCTCTTAAACGTCTTCTGAAATTTGATTACATCACTGTGCACTTGCAGGCGGGTCCCTGGCCAATTGGCCAATTACATCATATTTGCTAGCCCCACTTGAAAGGAAGCACTTCCGAAAGTTAACTGGATAAATTAAGCTCAAAGTTGAGGACAATCCAATTGGAATGTACTTGACCACAATTCCTATTAGACACTTTTTTCAGTTACTGGACAACTTAAGGCTAAAGTTTAGGAATGTGTACTAGGAATGTACTTGACCACTCCTCCTACTGGGCACTTTCTCAAATGACTAAATAACGTGAGCCCAAAATTGAGAACTGTTCAATAGGAATACTGTATGCTTGTCCACTCTTTCTATTGGACAATTTCTCAGTTAATTGGACACCTTAAGCCTAAAGTTGAGGACTGTGCACTAGGAATGTACTTGACCACTCCTCGTACTGGGCAGATGCTCAATGAACTGAATAATGTGAGCCCAAAACTGCAAACTGTCCAATAGGAATATACTTGTCCACTCTTTCTACTGGACAGTTTCTCAGGTAATTGGACACCGTAAGTCTAAATTTGAGGACCATGCACTAGGGGAATGTACACTCCTCCTATTAGGCAGTCTCCCAGTTGACTGGATAACCTGAGCCCAAATCTGAGGACTGTCCAACAGGAATGTACCTGACTATTCTTATTCAACAGGCTTGATTTTGGCTGACAACAGGAATGTACATGACCACTCCTCCTATTGTACAATTTCTCGGCTAAATAACTTGAACCCAAATTTGAAGACTGTCCAATAGGAATGCACCTGACAGAGTGGAGAAGCTTGACTTTGCCTTTAACGATCTGGCTAATTGATAAATGCTGCTTTGTGACATACCCCATAGAGCACTTAATTCAGACTTTATCACACTTCTCCACTGGGGTGGAAGTTACTTGAAGACCCCTGGTCTCACTGGTAATTTCATTTAGCACTGCCTACATGGATGAGTGATCATGAAAACCCCTCAGGGGAAAAGCTCAGAGCAGTGACTAAGTTTTATTCCATTCCAGAAATTCCACATTCACTACTTGCGTTTAAAATTGACACAAGTGCTGCAATAGTATACATAATGATAAAACAGCTGTGACACTTTTTAGATGTCCAGAATCATAATCAGTTAGAAAGCACACATTAGTGCTCAGTGACCATGCTGGATTGATATGTCCTTGAGCTTTTGTCAGTGAAGTAGTTTCTCTTCACCATCCGTCATTTTCCCTTGTCGTCCTGGAGGGCCACTTTGCTTCAGTCTTCCTTATTCAACTCATGCGGAGCTAAATAATTAGCTGATGAACTGAATCTGGATCTTTCGGGGTAGGAAGACTCTTCAGTGATGAGACTCCTTCAAGACCAGAACTACAGAAATATGGCCTACATGCTGATTTAGATTAGGAGACACCAGTCAGGAAGCTCATTAGGCAGATCTCTGGGTTCACAATCACTGAAGTCGCCTGTTACACTTCTTGTACTGTAGCAGGAGAAGTACACTTAAGAGTATTGAGGGTTTAGGGCTGCATTTTGTGGGGGAAAAAGCCCACCCTGGCTCTGTCTGCCACTTCGGTTTGACTGACACAGCATTTGGTCAGAAACACAGAAGCAACAAGAAAGTCAATCAGACCATTTCAATACGGGTTTTAACAAGCCTTTGTCCACTTGGTGTAGCTATTACCTCGCCACGGGCAGAGAAAGGGACAGAGCGGACATAAGTATTGACTTAGGCGGCAGAGCTTGCCTAGAAGTCATTGTAACCTGACACATTATCCTTTCCAAACCCAGGAAAATGGCTCACAATACTATTTTCATCAGCAAAGTGTTAAAATACTTTAAACTTATTATGCTGTCCTGTTTCTTTCCTTTCCTTTAGTTTGTTCAAGGTTTTCCTTTAGCATGTAAACAGTCTATAAAGTTATAAACGCCCAAAGTACATGCCGGAGGGAGAAACTCTCTTTTCTCAGCTGCCTGAAACGCCTCATTGGAATTCCAGCCCTTTTCTCTGTTACACGGTGACATCATCTAGGAACAAAATTCCCTTTTGCCCGCCTACCAGCAAGCGTGGCACGCCTTCACACAACACAGCTCCAGTCTGGCCTGCAAAGGTGGATCGGGTCTAACAGTCTGTTCTATCTGACTTTCAAGATTGGACTCTGGCGCAAACTGATGCAACCGAACCAGCGCCATTGTAAGAAAAGCCACAGCAGCATGGGGTGCTGCTCTCACAGTTGACCAGTTAGAACAGAGTGGCTAAGTTGACCAATCAGAGCCCACTGGTCTTACCAGAAGGTGGGGCTTAAAGACACAGGAGCTCTAACAGAGCATTTCAGATAGAGGGTAAATACAGATGTACAGTATGAGAAAAATATTGCCTTTTGGGAAAACTGAAGCACGTAAATCTATTCTAGTAAGCCCCACCCAATAATATGAACATTAATAATGAGCTAAATGTATAAATAAATAATTTATCACATGATCTACAACTAACAACAACCAAAACAGGCAGTCAACCATAATTCTAAACCAAAGGTTACAACCAGACAAGCATTCACCAATTTTTCTACACTCCTCCAAAAAACAAATAGTTGGCTCTGCAGGTTGAGTACATTCTGACCGAAAAATCTGCCCGCCCCCCAAAACTAAAAGCTATATTAACTTTTCAAAAACATATTTGAAATCATTGGTAAAATCCGACATATTTTGTACAAATAGTTTGTGGCTCAAATAACCCCACCAAAAAGGTCGCCCGGGTTGTTCTGGCTACTACAGTACAGCTACTACATGTCCAGAATGAGGTAGGGCTTTTCGCCATGAATGCAGCATTACAAAATACCCTTTTATTTTTCCACCAGTCAGATGTGTCCTCCTCCGTTATAATGTATCTGTTGTGATGAAATTCTGTGTGGTGAGTCCTATTGAAACGGGGTCAGTGCTGCTGTGCCAACATGCCTCTAACCACACAAGCCCATGATGATATGGGCCGCAATAATGAACCATTACTGACCTGGTTTATTTAACCATATATGAAGTGCTTTAAGACGTCAAGGCCACAATCCCTGACTCAAGTAACCATCTCCACTCTTCCTATTGCCTTAAAAGATGAACAGAAGCCTACTCTGGAGAACAATAACACCTATGTGAGAGTGCTCTGTTGATTTCAGGCTCACCAACAGACCGAGCTGAAAGCTGAATAAGGACATTAAACAGAAATCTCATGGGAGGTACCTAAATAGTCTGTGGCCCGTACTCTTCCTTTAAACATGCTGGAGTTGGGACCAACATTTGCACTGTCTATGTCTATCTGCAATGTTAATAGTACTGTTTTTCTGTTCTCTGTGTTGTATGGTTACTGTTCATGTCTCTGTTAACACTGTAACCTACGACCACTCAAATACCGGCTGTTCACACAATGGATATCACAGTAAAGTGAGCTTTGATTTCACTGTCTCTGACAGGGTAGCCTTACCTCCATCAAGACTACATTAGGGATGTAACGCTTACCCCCCACAAAGTTGGTCTCTAAGTACTCGATGATCTGATTGTAGTCACTGACGATGGTGTCTCCGTGGATGAAGACAGGCACCTCCTCTCCCAGGTTTAGCCTCATGAACCAGGGCTCCTTGTGCTCAGTCAGGGGAAGGCTCACATCCCGCTCCTCACACAGCAGACCCTTCTCGTTAATCACTAGGCGCACCTGTCAAGAGAACGCAGACCAGCTCAGTCCCCAGATCTAGCACCTAAGAATAAAAATGACTTTTAATGTACAGGGTATTGTACTGGCCTAAAGAAACCACCGCTGCCCTCTAAAGGTGTTAAAGCACCATATCAGATGGTTTAACATTAGCTGTCATTGAAAAACCTATGACTTGTTTGGAAAAAAATATGTTTTCTGCTTTCTCTATTTACATCAATTTACCTGAAGCCAGTAGATGAAAACTCACTTTCCATAAACATGGTATTGAGAAAGCTAATGACTGTGGAACATATGGCAATTATGTAAATACAACATTGTGTAGTTGTTTAGACTGGCAGCCCAAATCAGATTTTTGGCATATCCAGATTGTATCCAGATTGATTTTTATGGTTTGAAACGTGATTCCAATCTGATTTCTACAGATGCATCCCAAACTGGATGTTCTGGCCTCCCAAATTGGATTTGCATCACTCGCAACACAACAAAACACAACAATGTCGAGTGACAAGTGCTGGGATTTGCTACATAGTTATTGATGCCTACGTCTTTACCACACCCAAATCCGATCTCATCGCTTGTGAATACTGAAGCAGACAGTTGTTATAAAAGATCTGATTTGAGAAACAAATTCGATTCGTCTGTCTGAACACAACCTTGGATATAGACCTGCATGCCAGCTCACCTGTTAAGAGAGCACACTTCACATCAGGACTCCTAACCAACTGCATGTAGGTAACATGCAAACTGTGCCCATAAAAGACATCACTGTCTGTCGATTGAGATGAATTAGATCCATGTAATTTTCCTTTGATGGGTTTTAATTCAGCGTTAGGCTTTGTTGATTCCTCTCCAGAGAAAATTCACTGGACATAATTAGTCTGAGCACCACGGTAGGCCGTGTCCTCGCAGCGACTAATCACAAAAGAGTGTAGGTAATTTCCAGTTTATAAATAAAAGCCTTGTTGCTCTGCCTAACACATTTCCAGCTGATAAATAACTACCTACTCTGACTCAAAACTGCAGTGTAATAGGCTCACATCAAGTTCATTCTGGAGCCTCTTGTATATTTTCATTCTGGGCTGATTTGAATATATCTAGCATTATCTAGATTTAGCTTCTTACGCAGAAGTGGATTGATACCACCATTTCATGTCTGATACCAATACCATTCTGATACCGTGTTTTTAACTCTCTTAAACAGCTAAGCTACGACAGTCTAATACATTAGTCTGAATGCACTTTGCTTAACCAACGTCACCATCAGACTGTGAAACAAATATTCTCCTCCCCTAAAAGAAGAAACATATAGAACACAACAGCAAGGCAAAGCTTTCATGCAGAGAACTTATAGCAGCATTTCTGATTGCTCAGCACTATTCAAACATTCGAAATCCAATTTAAAGTGCACCTTCGTGCAAAAGTTTTAGTTAAGCATTTATTAGTTTAGGCTAATAGACCACATGGTTATATATACATGTTATTCTTCCCATATACGAACCAGTGATTTTGGCCAGTATTGGACCAATACCAATACTGAGCATCGAATTGGCACAACCCTAGTAGGAAGCTAGCTAGCATTTCAACTAGCTAACGTTATTATTATTAGTTCCTATTTTTAAAAAAGGTATAGTTTTAGTCCGGTTAACAGGAACTGACTTATTACACAGTTTATTCGTCATTCAGTGACTAGCTGGCATAACACTCTATCATGCTTTGTAGATTAGACAGTCTAATGCAAAGGCTCCCAGCAGTGGTCCTGGACTACCCTCTGGTCTGCACATGTTAGTGCCCCCAACACACGTGATCCAAAGAAACTAGCAATCTGGTCCCAAACTGAAGTGGGTCTTTTAGAGCATGAAAACAATGCTAATGCTAATGTACAGGACATTTCAGGGGTAGACTAGGGCTGGAAACCTGCTGCCTAGTATTCTAGATAGGTTCTCAATATTCTATCTATTCTATTCTATTGTATTCTATTCATATAATATTATAATATTAATTTAAAGGGACCACATCCTACCTTTTTCTTTTTTTCCCCTGCTGTCCACTTAAGACGTATGTCCTAAAACCAGCCATATTTCATTAACTAAATTAATGAACTTAATTAAATTAAATTAACATGACTTTGCAGCCTTTTACAGTCTTGTAGGCACAGTAACAAACACAGCCTGTTTAAATCTGAGGCGTAAAGACTTATGCCTTAGTTCAATCACACAGCATAGCACTGCTATAGACTGCAAGCAGTGAGAGCACCAATAAGTTCATGACTTTGTTAAGTTCAAGTTCATTTTTACACTCTAATAGTAATAACGGCAATGAAATATCAACATCGCTTATCATGTTTGGCATCAGCTCACTACCTCCTCACTGTTTCCAAGCAGAAAAATATGAGGTGAAAAAAAAAGAACAGACTAGTATCAGACTAGTAAAACTAGGATCCACTGTGTTAATGGGGGTTGATATCTTTTATCTGTTTATCTGACTGCATTTCTGGCCATGTGTGATTTACTGTGGCTTTCTGTGGCCTCGATGTGGCTTTAGTTTAAAGGTGTGATGACAAAATGTCGAGCTGTGATGGACCAATAAAGGGTACCGTGCTCAGAAGGGCAGAACAGCAGCGCACTGACGTGGAATGTGTGCGTACCAACACTGTAAACAACAGAAACAGGCTGTTTCTTACTGTGCCTTCAAGACAGATATATGTAAAAGAGCTCTGTTCAGATTCACTCTACAGCTTTGTGCCTCATTCAAAAAGAGTCCAGGCAGTCTGACACTTCAAAACTGCTGCAGGAAAAATAAGAGGATATTTTAATTACCCTTATTATTTCCTTCAGTTTCCTAAATAAAGGTTTGAGGTACTATGTAAACATTGTTGAACACGTAATCTCCTGACGTCCAATGCGTTTATATACAGAAAAGCTTCCCATACTAACTCACTATGTGTTTGTTTAATGATTTGTTGCTAAGACACTGTACAATACATTAAGCTGTTATTGGTCTCAGCCACAAGTCATTAAACAAACACATAGTGAGTTAGTATGGGAAGCTTTTCCCTTCAATTTCTTTAAATAGTGAAGTTTTGTGGGTAAACTTGCAGACAGTCTTTTACAGAAACAAGAGTCAGTATGGTTCCTCGCAACACTGATGAGTTCAAACTGTTGAAAAACATCGCCAAATTAGTTTGTGTTTAATGTAGGGCTGAACAGTTAGGGCAAAATATCTAATTGGGATTGTTCACATTATTTTCCAGTAGTGCAATATTACAGATTTCAATAGTTAATTGAGTAATTCTCTACAAAATTCAGGTCTTTGTTAGGACAAACACACTAGTGTATCTACTTTGTTCTGGCTTTAAGCTTAAACATAGCCAGTTCACGCCAGACTGCCAGTTAATTATGGTTGTGTTCATGTATACGGCACAGTTGTGTCCAATTAGTCCATTTAGTGAACTCATCTACAAAGGTTCACAAGCTTACTGTTCAACATAGTTAATGATCTAGGCTAATATTAAAAAAAACTGCAGCTCTTGTGATTTGAAAATTGCACCCTTTCAAACTGCAATTTTAATAGAAAAACGATTCATCTTTCAGCCCTCATTTAATGTGAGAAGAAATACTCTTTATAGGATATGGCTCATTGTTTGCCCGGGAGTGTAGCTGCCGTACTGTTTGCAGCAAATGTAATGACTCTCAACCCTGAAGTTGAGATCTTTGAGCCCCTGCTAGCCCTGACTGGACATCTAATTCATGTTCATGTGTGGAATCTGAGAGGCACTCTAAACTACCAAGTTCATTCAAATATATACCCTGATATGTAAGTAATGCTCAAAATGAATTCAAAGTTAATAAAACAAATGTTGATTTATATGAATGACATTGCATTTATGGTACTGCGCGTTGCTCTTATAAGCAGGATAGACAGATGTGCTGAATTAACTGTGCCGACAAATTGCACTGGGGAGTAAATCAGGAGCAGTGGAACGTGAAACAAACAGACTGTCTGGATCTGCACGTCAGGCTACTGAATGTTCTTACTGCCTACAGAAAATAAGAAATGCCATTAAATGTGGGTTTGGGAAGACAAGTGCCAGTCTCTTTCATTTATCATACATATCAGCTGGCGGATTCTGTAATACAGTGAGTGAAGTCTTTGATATCCTCTAAAGTAGGGTTCTGAACTCTAAGTTTGGGTTCTAGAGGACCTGGCTGTATCTAACACACTTGTTTAAAATCACCTCATTAAATCTGATCTGTTAATTGTCAGGTTTAAGTGTTTTTTTTAATACTGTGGTTACCAAACTGTTCTGGATACAGGGCAGCAGAACCAGAGTATAATACCCCCAAAGCATTTTAGGGACTTTTATTTTTTTACCTAACATCCAAACAAAGAGACAGATCAATTACATGCTAAATTAAGACACTCCTGTTCAAAAAGTACGAAAATACTTATTTTTTCCCTTATGATTACTATTATTATTATTATATCAGCACTGTCCAAAAACAGTGCAAGTACCGCCATTTTGTAATTGGAGCTCAGCAGATGTTCTTTACATGGTGTGACAATTTCATGATGAATGGACCAATAGAAATGCATAAAACTGTTTTAAATTGAGATTAATTTGAGAACTGAGATAATAGTTTTTCTCTGGACAGTGTGCTATGTTGTCGTTATATCTATATATAACTATTTGTTTATCATTTTGGATATTTTCACAGCTGCCTTACTTTCTATGAATGATCTGAAACCTATAACAATGCACAGGACTAGCATACTCAATACATTTCATACCTTCATCTGATAACAAATATGTTTCTCTTGCATTGTTAAAATACTGATTCCTCTCCAAAGTTGTCAATTCTAATCACAACAGAAATGTAAAGCAATGAACTGCAGATTACCCCGTATAATTACAGCCTTCTATGCATCTATTTCAACAAGTTGCTTCCCACTGCCAGTCAAATGTCAAATTGACTTTTCCCTGACTAAAAAGCAAAAATTCACATACAATGAACGGAAAAACAGGCTGCTGGGCAGCCAAAAACCAGCCAGTATTTTAAACCCATCAGTTTGTGAACCTTATTTACTAGTGTTCAGTTATTTATTAGTTTATGGTTTTCATTTAACAATTATTAACGAAATGGACATCTTCCTGCCTTGTTTGCCTTCATTAGCAGGTATAGGAGAGTGCACATCTTTAAAGAGTGGGGCTGTGCATTGGCGCAAATCTGGCGATACGATATGTATCATGATACAGGGCTTACGATTCAATATATTGTAATATATTGTGACTGTTTAAATCTTTCACTGGTGTGAAAATTGCTAGAGTATAAAACACACCACCATATGCATGGATTTGCTAAAGCTAACGTTAGCGATCGACCTTACACTACTCGTTTCCGTTGGAGTGGAAGAGTCTAATGGCTGAAGACAGATTACAACACTGCTGTCTAGCGGTCAGGGGTTTAAAATGAACCATGTTCTGAATCTTTGCGAGTAAAGTATTAATTAATTAAAAGTCAGTACTGTACTTAAGAATCGATACAGCATCATAAAACATAATACTGTGATTCTTAAGTGTACCAGTATTTTCTTACATCACTTTAAATGGGCACTGAAAAATCAAGTAAACATAATGTCTACTGACACAAAAACGGCAAATGCGTGGAAATATAATATACATGGCAACATAAAATGTAAGGATGCCTCAAACAAAATTCCCTTATCGTCCATGGCTTGTAAAGGTTGGGGAAAACATCAATACAGCATCCTATCACAATATTTTTCATGCCAATATTATATTAAAATACAGATGTCAAGTATCTATATTGTATTATAAAAACGTAAAGTAAAGTTTCTTTCAGTCACCTTTTGCTACAATAAACTGGCTGAAGTGAGGAACAGACTGAAAACTCTCATCAGAATAAAGCAGATGCTGACTATGTTTTCCTTGGGGGCAAAATTTGCAGTTATAGAAGGTAATGAATAGGACTTGTCCGAATACCATGTTTTTTGGCTCTGGAGATTCAGCACAAATCAGAAGTGAATATTCAAATCTCCGTTTGGGGGGGTGTTATAAAACCGCTTGTTAAGTGACTTTTACGCTTAGGTCGTAGCCTCTACTGCACTGACTGAGCCGCTCATTATTTGATAGATCCAAAAAAATACTCATTCTAGCACTTTTCTTGTGATGAAAACGAATAGAGGAGATGTCTGCAGCTGATAAGGTGATTTACACTTAGGCAAATGAAAAAAAAAACAAGGTTTGCTGCCACAAGGGTCTAATGTTAACTAGCTAGCTAACCTAGCTAACGTTAGACCCTATGGGTAAAATCAAACTACCCCTTTGAGGACACTCTATCACTTGTCCGGTGAAGACAGCTAGCTATCTAGATAAGCCGGAGCTAAGGCTAGCTATATTCGCTCCAGCTGGACAGCACATAAAACCCTCCACAACAAAACAGTTAACAACCAGAACAAGGTCAAGGGTATCCACAAAGGGTCAGTTTGCTGTTTGCCAGTGGAAGCTGATGTTAGTTAGGTTGGCTACCTAAGGCTGGCTAAGATTAGAGTGGCATTAGAACTCTGTTTTTCTTCATTGGTTTACGAATTGTAGAGGAAATGCTGGAATGATAACGGAGTAGTTTTTTGGACTTGGTTCAAACAACAAGGAACACGGAACTGCGGCATGCTGAATAGATGAACCTCAGCCTCTCAGTAGAGGTTTGGACCTGGACCTGATTTACAGGTTCCAGGACTGTTATTCTGTCTTTCTCCCGCCACCAAACCCGAACTGAAGTGTGATATTGTGATTGAGTGCCACGGATTGCCTTTACTGAAAAAAAGGGCGAAGGAAGTGAATATCCATATCCCAAAATGGAATTAAAGGAATAAAAATGAGAACGTGTCATGAGTTGTGATATAAAATGATTTAGCTGAAAATGTTGCTGACACTAAAATATTTTTGCTAAACAAATTTATAATGAATGAACATCATGAAGAAGGAAAAATAAGTCCATTAAACTAAGAGTGGAAAACAAGCAATGAAAAGTGTCATTTTGTCTAACCCTCTGCCTAACCAACCTAAAGCAAAACATTAGTGGACTGCCAGCTTTGCCATTAGCGGGCCAACGGTGGTCCACCATCCTCTTGATATCAGGGAAATACCTACCCAACAAACTAATATATCTGAATACCCAAATTACCAGGGTTCAGTCCTGGTAATAAATCTTGATATATAGTGCAGTACCATATTGTAGCATATCACAATATTAATAAAATCCCACTAATATCATAATCATGACTTGAGTATTGACATCATATCGTATTGTGGGGCCTTCAGCGATTGCTACCCCTAGTGTCCTGGTCCCCCAAAAAGGACCAAATCCCCTGATCTGACCATCCCACGGGAAGACAGAGTAAAGAAGCCATCCTGCTCAATTTCCAGAAGAACAGTTTCACTGAGCTGTAATTAAGATAAAGAATGAATGAGTGCTCACCACAGAACAGCAACACGCAGATTTTCCTTGTCCTTATCAGGCAGTGCGTAGCAATTGAGCACGATCTGAGATCCATGCCAGTATATATCCCCTCATCATCAAAAGAATAGTTACACCCAGAAGGAATCAACCGACAGGAATGAAATTTGGTGGGTAGGTTTGACATTGTGAGACACGCGAATGATTCAAGTTTCACGCCCGGCCATGCATGTGACTTAAGCAAGGACGGGCTTCCAGCATTGCCAAAGAGTGCAATGATGCCAGACTGTCATGGAGTGACTCAGAATGGCAGCGGGTCAACTTCAGTGACGAGTCCCGCATTTGTCTTGGTGGAGACGACCAACAAATCCATGCGTGGAGGCACCACGGTCAGCGCCAGGATGAGCTGTTTGTTATCACACGTCCAGAAAGCCTGGTGTCACAGGACACCATTAGGAACCTCTACAACTCCATACCGAGACATATGCATTAGCGTTACAGTAGCAAACATGGCAGCCCGACGCCATACTGAGAGACACTTTTCTGTATGTGTAGCTCAATAAATATTGCCCATATCAGTCCAAATTTATCATCATTTATTTTTCCTGCTATCCTTTATCTTCCTTCCCAATAGCACTGCAATCCCACACCTCCTTCTGGGTGCAACTATTCTTTTGATGATGAGTGTACCATATAGAATTACTTTGCAATACGGTTTTGCTCAGGTTGCTTAGCTTTTGATGCCTGAGCCACAGAGAACAAGGCTTAAAATGTTCATCCAGTGCCTGCTTGAATGCACAACCCAAAGTTTAATCTGTTTTAACCACCATTACTGCAATCAAATTCTATTTGCCCGTTTTAAAGGCTGAGTCTGTACCAGATGGCACTGCACAGACCACTGGAGAGGTGGCACGATACTAACGCCGCCTTTGATGCTCATATTGACCCGGTATTTGTACTACTAAGGATGCTCCAGCTACCTGTCCCCATCCAGCACTGTCTAGTGATATCCAGGTATCTCTTGTTTGATGCAACAGTGCATGCAGCATGAGCACATGCCAAATACTGTATCAATAATAACTCAGTGTTGACATACAGCCTGACCAGCTCTCTCCACAGGACAAAGATGGCATGACACCAATTTAAAGTTGAGCCTGGCTAGTTCATGCCCCCCTCCCCAGCTTTTTTTGTGTGGCTGAGCTAAGTCGTGACATCCATTAAAACCGTCCGGTGTGCTGCCATTTACAGGCCACTGTCCAAAACAGACAGATAGTGAGCGCGCAATGCTGCTGACCGACTACAGGATGGGAATCACGGTCTGTTTGGTCTTCCAGAGGTGGGCTACCTCATTTTAATGAATTATTCAGAGTGTCGTCCTCCAGCCCAGGACGAGGAGGAACTCTCGAGCGATGCACGGTGGCCTGGACTCGAATCTGACCATCTGGTTTCCCCTATAAAGATCCCCATATACTGGCTAGCAGCTGTTTTGTAATCAAGCGTCTGCGGCGTAAAAGAAGCTTCCCATTCGCCAGCGTTCCCCCGTTCCACCTTAAATGGTGCAGCAGCCAGAATGTAACTGCTGCACCATTTAAGGTGGAACGGGGGACTCCGAACAAGAGGCTGGCGAAGCCAACTTGCAGAGAGTGCCTGACTGCAGAACATGCAATGTACAGCTGAGGAGCTCCTCCATTTTCATGTTTGGTACCTTCTGAGAGCTGAACGACTGCGTCCAGTGGTACAGCACCAGTCTGTCTTTGGAGAACGGCTTGTGCTCTATCGCCGGCTCGTGGCCGTCCTCTCCGTCCGGGATCCTGCCGTCTTCTTCCATGGCTGATATGGGCCACCAGCTACAGTTGGTGGGGGTAACATTGTTGGAAGACGCCATGACAGAGGATGCTCTGCGTGAGAGACAGCGAGAGAGAGAGGACCAGTGGAGGGAGGGAAGGAGGGGAGGGGGGGAGGAGGAGGAGGGATGGAGCAAAAAGAGAGACGGGGTGATGCGCGAGAGGGAGATTTCAGCACCACGTGCGGGGCATCGTCGATGTAACGTCCTTGGTCCGGTCCGGCGGCGCTCGGCGTAGAAGAGAAGCGAACTGACGCACTACATCTAGGCAGCACGCGCACGGCGGCGTCGATGGCGCGCGGGGCATTAGGGGCGAGATTCAGCGCGTGTAGTGTGTGCGTAACATCACGGAGCGCAAGCATGCGCAGTGAGGCGGTGCTCGCCGTGGCTCGTGCTATGAAGGTCAGAAGAGACCACCGCACAGGCTGAGGAACGGTGATGGATGGTGGCTGTTTTCTTTGATAAGGCGTGGCCACGAATTAATAGCCTCTAATGGTGGTTTCTCGTGGCCACGAGTTAACATACTGAGGCCACGTTACCACACGTGGCTTCATTATATTGCTACAAGGGCAATGATGGTAAATTAGTCAAAAAATCTGGGAAAATATGTTTTATTTTGGGGGGACTATTTGCCGTAGGACACCCTGCATGTACCCCTCCACCATGAATGGATCCACATACACTTCACGGCACAACTTTAAGGCATAAATATCATAATACAGTGTCTCAGACATTGAGATATGGGTATTCATAATATGGGTATGTCTCCTCAGACGGCTGGTTCCTATCACCACCACTGTGAACACTTGTGACTCTGCATGTTTCTCTAGAACGGAGCATTTCCCATCAAACTGCTCTGAATGACTTTTGCTATACTGCATACAGCATACTACAGGAGTATGTACTGCATACTGTATACGCCCCCTGTGTGTAGCATGCAGTACAGTAAAAAGTTCGGGCCTACAGTGTAGTATACTAATACAGTCACATGACCAGTTACCTCATTTACCTCAGAGCTGTTATTACTGAATCCTCTGTTTAGAGCTACCTGCTGCTAACACTGCTTAGTTCACCTGAAATACAGTTTAGCCTAGCTGTTAGCTACCCTCGGCTATTTCACTCTAAAATGGATTTTCTAAAGCGAGTTCATCTTTTATTAATCTTCAGACCTGTATATTTTAACTTTCCAACGCTCATTCTGATAAAAAACATACCCCACTACAATCACTATAGTTGGGTATATTTTGCTTCCCAGTGTTACCCGCCGCCATTTTCTTTGGATGAAGCAGGCTGAGAGCTGGTGAGGCCGCGGTGCATGATGGGATACAGTACACCACAAAGACAGCTCCACCTGTGTACTACAATATCTGACAGGAGTACACCATCCGGGTATCTTCAGCACACTACAGATCTTCAGTTTGCTCACATACTGCATACTACATACTACTTTTAGGTAGATTTAGTACATAAGCAGTATGTAGTATGCCATTTTGGATACAGCCTTTGTTTACGTGACAAACTTTTTTTTTATGTAGAATTTTAGAAAACTGGGTGGAATTCCCCTTTTTAACCTCACCCACAGAGGGCGTAGTTCTCTCTTCTCGAGTCTCTCCACGGTCCTGAAATAGGACCGCCGGTGTGGACAGAGGAGGAGTTAAGAGTGATTTTATCTGAGGTGAAGAACTGAGGAAGAGAAGTCTGCCAGATCAGCACTCTGAACCCTACAGACCACTTTCAACTGACCACTGGAAGCGGTCAGAAAACATTCTGCCAAACAAAACCACCACAAAAACATCACCCCATTTAGGGTGGCTCCTAATCGGTATCCTTTCTAAACCCAGTTAGAGTCTGGCAGGTTCTGAACCCAAGATCTTTTGCTCCTCCTGTCAGTGTAGGCCAGTTCTAATGAAGTTACAGTCGGTGCTGATGGTGCTGAACAGTCAATGACCACAAGAGGTCGCACTGGGCTCTTTTTCTCCTCATTGATCACCATGGACTGCATTAACTGTACATGTCCCACGTTGACTACATCACAATGTTACACACTGTTTATGAGGGATCTTCTCTTCATTACTGTTCATAGTTCCACGTGATACTGATGGCGTGAAAAGCCTCACTCAGCTGGAAACCTTTGCTCATCACAGTTCTGAAGTATCTGAAGATCTTGCTTTTTGTCAGCATGAAAATCTTTCATATATACACTGTCAGAAACGCTTTGTAGGTACGATTCTTATACATGTACATCAAACAATGTACATGTATTTACAGCAATGGTTTAAAGGGTTAATTACATGCCTTAAAGGAGCAGTATGTAAGATTTTTGGGTTAAAACATTTTTAGGTTAGTAAATAAAATCAACTAACATTATCAACAGTGTGTGAAGAAACAACAGGTTTGACAGTATGTGAGAAACATCTATGTATTGCATTGCAGAAATATATACTGAAGTTAGCATGCTAACCAGTTAGCCACAACCCATTATCCTGTCTCATAATGCTATTTTGTAATTCAAGAGGTGATAGTGATTCACTGTAGTGTCATGTCAGATCAGTCCAACGTATGCCCTGACAGCAAATTCTAACCCTAGACAGTTAAAGGTCCTGTAGCCAATGAAAGGAAGAGTAAATGCAATCCATTGCGATAGTTTTATACTGCTGGAGATGCTTGTGGCAAGTAAGAGCATGAGGTTTGATGCTGAACTCACAATGTTTCATCTAGACTACTAAGAACTGAAGGGGGAGGAGGAGGGACTGTGCATTTTCTGGTACTATGCCGCCTCTGTTGTTTGGAGTGTACATTTGACAGGCTGTATCATCTTCAAATTGCTCCTTTAAATGTTTTTTTTCCCCAGGAAATTTCACATATGTGTACCTTTTTTGACCTAATGTTTAAAAAAAGAATAATAAGCTAAAAAGCCTGGAGACAAAACAGGGTGTGTGGAGTCAATACTACTGAAAAAAAATTCAATGGATTGTGATACAGTTATGTTCCAAGCATCTAAAGATACTGGGGTGTTGGGTCTTACAGGAGTTAATATTGGTGCTGCTTTTCACTGCTGGAGATGCTCCTGGTGAGTAAAGGAATGATGCCAAACTTGCAATGATTCTTCGGACTGGAAAGTAAATTTTGGTGGCTGGGGGGAGGGGGACAGTGAATACGGGAAGAAGTGACTGTTAAGTATGAATTTGATGAATTTGACTGATCGTTTGAATTTACATATTGCTCCTTTAAACCCTGTATTGAACCTAAATTATACGCATCAAATGTTGAAAGTTAGAAATGTATTGTTTTTTTTTTAATATATTTGCCCATTTTAAAATTTAATGCCAGCAAAAAGCTGTAACAGGGCATGTTTACCACTGAGCAGATGTGCAAGTTACCCAGATTCAATCACCTATGTTGGCTTTTTAACTGCTAATGCAGTGATGCAGTGACCAGTACTGCTTTTCGGCCTTGCCTCTTACATACAGAGATTTCTCAGGATCCTCTGAATACTTTATTGATACAATGTACCGTAGATGATAAATCGTCATGTTCTTTGCTATTTCACACTGAGAAACGTTGTTCTTGAACTGTTGCACTATTTACCTGTGCAGTCTTTCATGGAGTGGTGACCCCTCCCTATCTTTACTCCTGAAAGACTCTTTCAGCAGAGTACTCCTGAAAGACTCTGACTCTATACCCAATCATGCCCTACATGAGTCATCCTGTTAGTGCCAACACCATTGGCAGACGGCTGCATGACGCAGGATTACATGCACACAGACCAATACGACGACTGCCCTTAACATCACATCAACGTTGCCAAAGACTGCAATGGTGTTGTGCCATTGCAGCGGGTCATCTTCAGTGAGGAGTCCTGGTGGAGATGGCCAACGAATCCGTGTGTGGAGGCACCGTGGTCAGCACCAAGATGAACAGTTTGTTGTCACGTGTCACACATCCAGAAGGCCTGGTGTCACTCTACCTCCACCCCACCACACAATCTGCGGGAACTGTGTGAGAATATTCAAGCTGCATGGGATGGATTATCACAGGACACCATTAGGAACCTCTACAACTCCATGCCGAGA
The DNA here is from genome assembly GCA_034552555.1 of Semaprochilodus insignis. Taxonomy (NCBI): domain Eukaryota; kingdom Metazoa; phylum Chordata; class Actinopteri; order Characiformes; family Prochilodontidae; genus Semaprochilodus; species Semaprochilodus insignis. The sequence continues at coordinate 7,966,851 of CM067492.1, read as the reverse complement.
TGTTTAACACGTTGTGTTAGCAAACATGGCGGCCCAACTCCATACTGAGAGACACTACTTCTGTATGTGTAGCTCAATAAATATTGTCCATATCAGTCTAAATATATCATCATTTATTGGTCCTGGTAATCTTTATCTTCCTTCCCAATAGCACTGCAATCCCACACTTCCTTCTGGGTGCAGCTATTCTTTTGATGATAAGTGTACGTTCTGGAGTTGTACATGTGCTCCAGTTTTAGAAAGTAATATGCCATAATTAAGAATGGATTTACATTACTGACCTATTCTGTAAATGTGGGATTTGTATTAAAAGGACGAACAGTGTAGGAGGTTCATGGTATGTCCTGAACTTACTTAATTCGGTTATACTAATGTAACACATTTTCCCATTCTATGGCACATTTAAGGTTTCCTCTGCGGAGTCTGTTTGGAATTCTTCTTCAGGAAACTCTTTAAAGTTTAGTAATGGGTAAAAATTTAAAGTGTGAAAACAAATTTTGGCTCAGTTTATTTAGAACTATATGCATGAATATGAACATAAAGTAAGAAGGGAACTAGGCATTCATGCTGGTTCCCTTATCTTCCCCAGTTCTCCCTACTGCAGCAACTGTATTCAGTACTATCCACCAAAGCATGTGTGCTACAGGGTCATGTTCTCACCCGAACGTTCAGGATAATGACCCAAAATCTGCAAAAACACAACTTTAGAGTCCTTGCTCAAACTTGGCTCCGCTGTAACTGAACCCGATATGGACACATGCTCGCCCACCCCCTCAGCCGCGAGTGATCTGGCACGGCGTTTTAAAAGTGCCTTGTGGCAGGCTAAGGATTGGGCCGTATTTTTGGAACAGTGTCGGGGTCTGGTAGCCTTGTTGGGAGTCTGCTGAACCGTTCCCCCACTCCCTCCCTCTCCTCCTCCTCCTCCTCCCCTCTCCTCCTCCTCCTCCCCCGGACAGCAGTGAGAGCCGCGGAGACAGCAGCGCTCTCAGAGAGGGGGAGGCAGGGGAGAGAGGGCTGTTCGTCGAGCCACCTTGAAAGATCAGCCGGCTCGACCATTCGATTCAAAAGAACAGTGCTCTTAAAAAAACAACATGCAACTGAAGAAACACTGACCCTCCCTCTCCTACACGTCACTTCAACCACTCCAAGAAGAAAAGCTCATCACGAAGCCCACTGCAAACTTGAGGGATTATAAAACAAGAAGAAGAACAAGAAGAAGAAGAAGAAGTTGGGAGTCCAAGGATCTACAAGCCAGCCAACAGATGATGCTGGTGCTGAACCATGACAGAAGTTCAAGGAAGGGATTTTTCCACATTGCGGATACTCTTGTAGGTATTGTAGGTGTTTAACTTCCACGCAAAGAGGCTTCAGGTAGTTTATACACTAGTCAGAGCAGCAGTTGTCCACTGAGTTGGGAGTCTATCCGAGAGAGCATGAGTGGAGGTCGCTTCGAGTTCGACGATGGTGGGGCTTACTGTGGCGGGTGGGAGGGCGGCAAAGCCCACGGTCACGGCATCTGCACGGGACCTAAAGGCCAAGGCGAGTTCTCCGGCTCTTGGAATTACGGCTTCGAGGTGGTGGGGGTCTACACCTGGCCAAGCGGAAACACCTACGAAGGCTACTGGTCCCAGGGAAAGCGCCACGGCCTGGGCGTGGAGACCAAGGGCCACTGGGTCTACAAGGGCGAGTGGACTCACGGCTTCAAGGGGAGATACGGCACGCGGGTTAGCTCGGCAAGCGGGGCCAAATATGAGGGGACCTGGAACAATGGGCTACAGGACGGATACGGAACGGAGACCTACGCTGACGGGGGTGAGTAAGAATGAAGGTAGTTAGTGAGCCTCCAGAGAAGAGCCGTTCCCTGCCTTCTTCTAGGCTCCAGGGACAAGGCTAGGCTTCTAGACTCAGCCCACATTGTCACTTGACATTTAAAGACAGGGTTTCTCTGTAACATAACGCGGTGGGCCCAGACTGGCTCAAAATGCAGGTCACATTACGCAGACCACTAGGCTTTTTTAAAGGTGACTGCTCGTCGGAAAGTCAGCCGGAGGGGGACAATGTGGAAGAACACTCATTTAGACAGAACCAATGGTTTGGTCCCAAATCCACCCCTAGTTCCCCTGATTACCTAGTGGCCCCAGCGCTTGGTCTCAAACCTTAATGAACCTTCAAACCTTTTAAAACCTTGTTGAGTGTTGTTCACAGTAGGGGTGAATGGAACCATGAGTCTGAAGAGTTTAGCCCCACTAAAGGCTCCCTCATAGAAGGTCATTAAGTGAAATGGTATTAAATATGCTGCCTGAAGTCAGACACTACGTTTTATGGTAGTTTCAGGATAAGGTTTCATGTTAGAGTGTATTTGAATCCACTCATGGCGGAGGGGCACATCCAGGGAGTTGTCAGGCAAAGTAGTCCCCAGGTCGACATTACATATACAAGCTCAGAAGGCAAGTGTAGATTTAGTGGTTGTTTTGGACAGTAAATAAAATGGCTTTATTTATGTTGTAGGCTTTACCCACCTCCAATTCCATTCACCACCACTGTAAAGAAGTCAGAATCATATCAAACCACTTTGAAGGACTTTGTTCACATCACAGCTATTGAATTATGCAACACTTTTGACTGAAAATGCTATTTAAGAGCATCTTAATGAGGGCACTAGGGGTGTAATGATGCGTAACGATATTCCAATGCAAAACTGTGACAGTGTGCGTCATGTAGGTGTTGTGGAGAATGGGCGTGTTGTGGGGTTTGGACATTCTGTCAATCATACCGCCTAATTGAGCTGCTCTGCTTTAACACCATGCTATGTTTGCAAACGACCAGCACCAATCAACACTTTGCTCCAACACTGCTCCATTGGTAAGCTGTGCAACAACTTAATTCGATCATTATAAATCGATTAAGGGCTGAGTGTATCGTTACACGTCTACAATCTAGACATCCTACAAACTGAGCATGTGCTGTTTTAAGCTGGATCTGCTACAGTGTCAGATCAGATTGATTATCCCGCCCCACCTTCTTTCCAATATCCAGCATTTTCTGCTTGTATCAACTCCATACCAATACCTGTCAATAATGATGCACCATCTCTAAGAGGATGATGTAGACTAGGTGAGCAAACTCACTGTTTGGTTAGAGCTCCAGCAGATGTTCAGATGATGGTTTTTTGCCTGTCATTTGCCCACCATTCCCAACCTGATAAAACTGAATGCTGTTCCCGCCTCTGGTAACGCACCGAACACTGAAATACTGAAATAATGACTGTGGATTAGCTGAATGCAGACAGTGTGAAAAGCCATGCTATCAGCTATGCTAAAGTAGGTGATGACCATAGGCAAAACTATCCGCAATGAGGATAGCTAAATAAGTAGCTGTTAGCTAAAGCTAGCAAGCTAGTTTATATTAAAAGACGCAGCTTTGTGAACTGTTGCATAGCAAACACGTTTACAGTTACAACATGGGAAAAGATTAGGATGTATATCCGCCGGAATGTTTTCTCTTCTATATTCAGCCTGTATGGTGCTTACCTCTGTCTAATAAAGCCATTGCGGGGCTTACTGGGGGTGCTATAGAGCAAGCATGTCTAAAACAACAATAGACTGGGACACCCTCAGAGCGGGACAGCAAGGGAGATGATTGGGACAGGACCAGTGAACCACGGTCTATGAATTAACATGAGGGTCTAGTTTCACTGGAACGATAGGGCACGGAAGCAAACTCGCTAAACTGCTACACATCTCAATGTTTAACATCAGCAAGATGTATAGAGATATATAGACACGGCTACTCATAGCAGGTTTTCCTTAAGTTTATCTGAATGCTTTACTTTAGAATAAAAGTGAAGACATCAAGCTATAAAACAGCACTCATGGAATTTTGCAGCCCACCTTAAAAACCTCCAGAATGGAACTTTAAAGGAGGATAAAACAGCTTTCTTAACTTGCAATGGAAGTTAATATAACAAGATGTTTTTCTAAGCAATTTTGGGCCACCTCTATTGGTCTGTCCATCATGAATATTCACTAAATTGAACTAGAGCTTTTAAAATGTGCTAAAAAATAAAAAGCTTTATATATATATATTGGAGGTGGAGATATGGCACAAATATAATACATCAAGAGTATATGTGGATATGTCCAAACTATTGACTGGTATATATATGTGCACTGGGTAATTAGGACTAGGTTTAGTCTATGTCTATATCTCTCATTTAGCTTACTACACACAGAACAAAGACGTTGATTTGAGACACAGCCCCAGTTGCTTAAATGCACAGCTTACAACCGGGGAACCCCAGTGTTGCCACAGATGGCCTGTTGGTAAAAAGCCCATTGCTAAGGAGCATTTGCCAGAGGAAAGGGGCAGAGGATTACAAATTAAAGGGTGTCACGAATTCTTTTTCCCCTGTGTATGCTCAGGAGGGTCTGGAGTGAATATAAAATCTTTGCTTTCTCTCATGGAGTGATTTTATTCCCTGAGTTTAAGGTGCTTTATAAAGACATCCCCAGGAAAGTCAAACTAGGTATCAGATAGACAAAGACAAAGGGACTAACAGTGAGTCAGTGATATGGCATCCCAAACAGAATGTGTAAAGCTGCAGCATATTTCAAGCAAAAAGTAAAGCTAGATCACATAATACGCTAAATATGCTCATAGAGACTTTTTGTCTTAAGATCTGCTTGGCCAGTTATCCGTGAAAAGATCTATATTACCTGTCATTGTGTCACTGTGTCACAGTTCAGAACAGGCTTTAGTATTAGCTACAGTGCACTTTACAGCATAATGAAAGACAAAACATGATCACGATAATACAGCAACTCAGTGATCACAATAATACAGCAATGTATAAGTGATTGACAAGGTAGAAGTCCCTCATACAAAGTAGGTAAACATAACTAAGGAACTGATGCTGTGCAGTAGAGCTCGACCAATAAGAACATTTTGTGGTTGTTACAGATACCGATTTTAAGTAGGGTTGCAACAAATTACTATTTTGATAGATGAATAATCTAGCGATTATTGAATCGAATAATCGGATTATCCGATTATTCGGATTATGATTCACTCATTTATCGAATGACTCCAATGTTGCCAATGAACTTTTAATTTTAGCTTGAGGTTGTTTTATGAATAAAGACAAAAAAAGATCAATACCATATGTATTAAATTGATTTTGTATATACCATATATAAAAGAAACGTAAAACTTTATATAAGTAACTTTAAATAAGAAAATTCTTTCTCCTGTCAAAGATTAAAATTTATACTGTGCAAAAGTAACAGCGATAAAATACAACAAAACTAAACCAGTTTTAGTAGTCTGAATGTAAATATAGGTAACACTTTACATCAAGTACTGACTAACTATCATGAAGTAATACACTAGTTAACATGAAACAATGCATTAGTTAACAGGAAGTAATACATTAACAATGGTTAACCAATGTTAATTAAACATGTAACATCTTGTGACTTAGTTAACATGTAACAACTTAACATTAGTAAAGCTTTGTAACATTGTTAATGTGTTAACTAATATACTACATCATGTTAGTTCATCAACACTTAATATAAAGTGTTACAAAATTTAAAATTTAAACACTTAATTCTGCTGTCTGTCTACACTCTGTTGCGCCTTAGTTCTCCTATTACAGGTCTTTACTGAAATGAAGGAAACAACTTGACTATTAAATCAGTTGGTGACTAATAACGATGGTTGGTTGTCAGTTTAATTAATCCTAATACCCTCATTTTAATAAACCTACAATTTCAATAACCAATAACACCTGCTGATTTGATTTTATATTTACATTTAGATGTTTTTGTTATACACCATTAGTTTTAGTTAAAAAGTGCTTCACTGACAGATATGAGCTACCCACTATGAAGATACTAATTTGTGTGTGCGCGTGTGCCAGAATATTGTTCCCAAGTTGAAGGTTAGGTTTGGATACATTTTGCATGTTGTTATTGTAATCCTGACGTGTTGTGTTCAGATTCAGCAGTTCATCCTGTATTGATTTAACAAATAGTTTAACAGGCAGTGACTAATATTGAGTTTTGCAGCGGCAGCTCTCAGAGGTGACTGTTTTGTAGGGGTTTAGCGATACTCTCATCACATTTCATTTGATTCTTGGTACCAGGTTCAAAATTCTGTGTTCTCACAATTCCTTGAAAAACTGTATCCATGGAATTGTGGTGTTAAAAAGTATGCATCTGCATTTACTACGCCACTATAGTTACTACTACCCATAGTTTGCACCCCCACTGTTTTGCTCTATCAATAGGAGATTCCAAGGTCCAATCTCAGTGATACAAGAAGCAGATATGCAGATTTTGACAAGTTCTTTTGACCAGTATTGCAGTGTTTTTAGTTGGTGGTTAATAGTTAGCTAACAAACCTTAAATCATAGGAGTGACACCTGAAAACATTGAAATAGATTGCAGCTTAACATTACAGATATGGCAGTTACATAATGTAATAATGGTGAACCATGTACCTGAGTGAAAGTAGTGATACGGTAAAATATCCCTCCAGTAAAAGTACAAGTTCCTCCCTTTAGACCTCCACTTGAGTAAACGTACTAAAGTATTTATCTTCAAATGATGAGTCATTTGACGAAAAATGCTCCTGCAGATGGTGCTGTATGAGGATGATAGGACTATAAATACCTGCGGGGTGTGAGTGACGGGATTCATAGATTGAGAAGAGGTGCTACAGTGCAGTGAATGTCTTTTACCATGTGTGGAAAGTGGCTCTCAAAGCAGATGTTAATAATTGGCTAAAAGGAGTGGTTGCATTTGGGCATGCCAAAGACCATAGTGTGAAGGAAGTAGCTGAATCTGCAGGTGTATGGAAACGTACGGTCATACGGGTCTACCAGAAGTGGCTAAAATCCCAGTCTACAGGAAACTCTCCTCAGAATTGTGCCAGAGAAGGCATCCACCAAGTCTGGCCCAACTGCACAATTCTTTGATGCAAGAGTGGCTGAACATTGATGTGGCCTAGATCCAGAAACTTGTCCAGTCCATGCCAAATCAAATCACAGATGTTACTCGTGCTCTTTGAGGTATTACAGGCTATTGGGTATGTTTTAGTCACAGGTGACTCATTTTCTTCAGGTCCTGTAGAAGTGCACCACACCCATATTCTATTCCAAGCACTGTTCAGCAGCGCTATAGAAGTCCTATAGTGCATTTTATCTAAGCATGCTCAATGTGATTCATGTAGAAGTAGGGTAGTGAGACACAGCACACAATATGTTGCATACTTCAGATTTTACATGTCTGCATATAACCCTTATTTATCTAACCTCTGTATATACTGTGTGCACGTCTATAGTTCCTGGCAGCTGAGTCATCACATTCAGCAATGCGTAACGCAGCACAGTGTATGTGGACAAACCCAGAGCCCAGACTTTGCCCTTCTGGCCTGTCCGTGCGACTGATGAGCTCAGACATGTGTTACTTGGCCACATGAGACTCAGAGACATAAATAACCGCACACGGTTTATTACTCTAGAAGTGGACATGAAAGCATGGCTGGTTATAGTGGTTGTGGCTGAGGACAGGAAACGGTGGGTGTGGATCAACACAGCTATCTCATGCCAGCTGATAGCAGGTTCTTGTCTTGTTATTTTGATGGTTGGAGGTTTTCACGGACGTAATTTCAAAGTCATCTGATGAAATTGGCTGGGAAAGTAGAAGTAGATGTTCTGTTTCAAATGGCGAATGTGTCTTTGTTGAGCTCTGTTAATTCACTTTGTCACACACCAGAAGAAATGGGCTAGTTTCTATTAGCAGCCACAAAGACAGTCAGTCTAATTGCTTCAAATTATGCATCGTTTAGGCATATATGGGTGCACGCACCATGAGTCTCACCTGTTCTGCTCAGTTGCGACAGCAGTTGGCCAAATTGTTTGGCTATAAATGTCAATTACAGAGAAGCCAGCCACTTCATTAGGTACAATTCCTTGTATCTACACTCTTTGTCCATTTTATCACCTCCACTTGCCATATGGGTCCACTTTGCACACCCTCTTTCACCCTGTTGGTGGAATGGTCAGGACCCCCACAGGACCACCACAGAGCAAGTATTGTGTGGGTGGTGGATCAGTCTCACCACTGCAGTGACATTGACGTGCTGGTGTGAGTGTTTAAACACTGTGTCTACTCATTGTCCACTCTGCTAGACACTACTACCTTGCTGGTCCACCAGAAACGATAGCTCATCTGCTGCTGCACAGTTTGTGTTGGTCATCCTCCAGTCCTTGATCAGTAGTCAGGGCACTGCTCACAGGACTTTGTTGGCTGGATAGTTCTGGTTGGTGGGCGATTCTCAGTCCAGCAGTGACACTGATGTGTGTAAACTCTCCGGCAGCACTGCCATGTCTGATCCACTCACACCAGCACAACGCACACTAACACACCACCATCACGTCAGTGTCACTGCAGCGCTGAGAATGATCCATCACCCACATAATACCTGCTCTATATGGGTACTATGGTGGTCCTGACCATTGCAGAACAGGGTCAAAGAGGGGATAACCAGGTATGCAGAGAATAAGATGGACTACAGTCTGTCAATGTAGAACAACAATGTGTACCTATATGATAAGTAGACCTGATAAACTGGATCAAAAGTGTAGATACAAGGAGCTATAGGCAATGAAGTGTCTGGTCAGGGCGTTTCTATAGTGCTAGGATGCAGCAAAGTTAATAAAATGCAGGGTTTTAGCTCAGTAGCCCAGCATCGCTTAAACCAGGGGTCAGTTGGTGGACCAACATATTTAAGTGGACTGAACCAAGCATGTGAAAGCAATGCAGTGCATCAGAGCAGTCAGTTCTGAGGACAAATAACATAGACTGGACTCAGAAAGGTCCACAGCAAGTAATAAAATGTTCAATCACCATCCAGTTGCAATGCATGTGTTTTTAGACTGTAATGATTACTGTACAATCAGTCCCGTCCACTCACTAAGCTCTGTCTCTCCAGGCACCTTCCAGGGCCAGTTCACCGGCGGGATGCGGCACGGCTACGGCGTGCGCCAGAGCGTCCCGTATGGCATGGCGGCTGTGGTGCGCTCGCCCCTGCGCAACTCCCTCACCTCCCTGCGCAGTGAGCACAGCAATGGAACGCTGCTGCAGCAGGACGTCCCAGTCATCACAACCACCAACGCCACCGGACAGGAGTCGCCCTCCCCTGTGCCCATCGGGCCATCCCGTGGTGGCTTCGCCCTTACCCTGAATGTGGACCCAGACCTGGTCAAGCCGAAAAAGAAGGGCCTCTTCCGGCGTGGCTCACTCTTAGGCAAGCTGACCAAGTCAGAGTCCCGCACATCCCTGTCCAGTCAGAAGAGCAAAATCAGCTTCCTGCGCAGCGATTCGGCCCTCAGCTCTGCGGCCAGCGATGCCAACTCCACGGTAAGCCTGGGCGAGAGCGAGGGCGAGGCAGAGGGCGGCGAGTTCCCGCCAGTGGAAGCCGACATTGATGCAACCACCACCGAGGTGTACATGGGTGAGTGGAAGAACGACAAGCGCTCAGGCTATGGCATCAGCGAGCGCTCCAGTGGTCTGAAGTACGAGGGCGAGTGGCTGGACAACCAGCGTCATGGCTACGGACGCACCACCTTTGCCGAGGGCGGCAAAGAGGAAGGCAAGTACATGCATAACATGCTGGTGAAGGCCGTGAAGAAGAAGGTGATCCAGCTTAAAGGCACCAAGATCAAGCAGAAGGTGGAGAGGAGCGTGGAGGGAGCACAGAGGGCCGCCGCAATCGCCAAGCAGAAAGCAGAAATTGCCAACTCAAGGTCAGTCAAGTCTCCCGTGGAATAACTTGGACGTTGTTGGTAGAAATTCGGCTTGCCTCTTGAGGCATGGTAAGGGGGACTGTGAGGGCAGGTTATAGCTAACGTAACTAACAAGTAATGGAAGCTTAGGCCTCAGCAGCCTGCAAACTGGATCCTTTAGGCATTACACACTCGCCTCAGATGTCAACTTGTTAAGCACACTCAGCTCTGCTGAAAGTATGAGAACAGTCCAACCCAGTGTTTCTCAACCTTGGTCCTGGAGGCCCCATGCCCTGCGCATTTTAGTGCTTTCCCTGCTCCCAACACACCCGATTCAACTTATCAGCTCATTTACAAGCCTTTTCAGAGTTTCAGGGGAAGTATTAAAGCAGGCAATCCACTAAAATGTGCAGGGCAATGTTCCTCCAGGACCAGGGTTGAGAAACAATGCAAATTTAGTCTAAGAAAACAAAACCCTTATTAAACCTGTTTATAGGCCTTATTTGCTGCTGTAGTTCAGTGCTACTGTAGTGCAGCACCTCACTTTTTGAACCCAGCATAGTGTTTTTAATGGTATTCATGTATGCAACTGTTAAAAGCATCTTACTTCCTAACTGGCCATACCTGGTAGTTCCTACTTTGAGCTCAAATAAACAAACATGAACAACCATGGACCTATGAGGGTATTATTAGCCAACATCAAACATTGCTTATGCCCTCTAAACGTGTAATGATCACCTGCAGGTGTGAGAATGGGTGGAGCCAGGGTGGAGCCAGAAAAGAAGCCGTTTGCTATATTGGCCCAGGAGGGGGTGATATGTGAATTGTACGTACATATTGCTCCCTGGACAAAAAATTGTCACCTTGAGTGTTTAAGGTGGCAGTAAATTTAGACTCCTGCAGATGGTATTGCATGAGGATGATGGGACTATAAACACCTAGTCCCGCCATCCTCATGTGTGACGGGATTCATAAATTGAGAAGTGGTACAGTGGCAGTGAATGTCACGTTCCATGTATGGAAAATGGGTCCAAAGCAGATGTTAATGATGAAGGAGTGACTGCATTTGGGCATGTCAAAGGCCATAGTGTGAAGGAAGTAGGTGAATTTGCAGGTGTATGGAAGCATACAGTCATATGGGTCTACCAGCAATAGCTAAAATCCCAGCCTGCAGGAAATTCTCCTCAGGATTGTGCCAGGGAAGACATCCACCAAATCTGGCCTGACTGCGCAATTCTTTGATGCAAGAGTGTCTGAACATTGATGTGGCCTAGATCCAGAAACTTGTCCAGTTTGTGGATGTAGGCTAGATTTAGCTTGTCAGCTAATTAATGAGCCCTAAATGAGGGTGAATCAGATGTGTTATAAAGAGTAACTGTAAGCTTTGAAAACCCTATTAATCTTTTGAATTGCTGTCCACTTTAAAGGAATACCCAGCTGTGTGTACGTTTGATCGTTTTGAGGCAACAAAGTTACTGTGGTTCACACATTCAATCAAAGACTTGGCTCACAAAGGCAGCCTTGTATTAGGCCCTGTCTAGCAGATGCATGTGTTGGAGCTGTTGTTGCACTAAAAGCCATGTTCCCAAGCAAAAGGTCACTGCTAGAAGTTTTACCAGCTCTGTGTAGCTAAAGTTACTCTGCTCTCTGTGTTTGTCTTGGTTCAGTGACGGCCTGTTAAGTAACCCTACGTTCCTAGTGGACAACACCTTTACAACACATCTCACATGATATCACTGAACGCAGGCACATTCTGACATGAACACTAGCCTGCTCCTTCCCAGAATCCTGTGTAGGAGCATAGACTGTCTATTCATGCACTCATTAGCATTTGGAGAGAGAAACAGCAGAACCTTTCCCGTCACAGTCTGTAAGGTATCGAGCTCTCCTGGTAAATATCACTGTTGTAGAAGTGTCTGACATGATCAGTGAACTAGGGAAAAACAAGTTCAGAAGTTCACTGTAGTCAGTTATACGAGTACATTAACGTATATCTCACAACAGAAAATCATATACATATATATATATACAGTGGTGTGAAAAAGTGTTTGCCCCCTTCATGATTTCTTATTTTTTGCATGTTTGTCACTCTTAAATGTTTCAGATCATCAAACAAATTTAAATATTAGTCAAAGACAACACAAGTAAACATAAAATGCAGTTTTTAAATGAAGGTTTTTATTATTAAGGGAGAAAAAAAATCCAAACCTACATGGCCCTGTGTGAAAAAGTGTTTGCCTCCCAGTTAAAACATAACTTAACTGTGGTTTATCACACCTGAGTTCAATTCTCTAGTCACATCCAGACCTGATTACTGCCACACCTGTTCTCAATCAAGAAATCACTTAAATAGGACCTGCCTGACAAAGCGAAGTAGACCAAAAGATACTCAAAAGCTAGACATCATGCCAAGATCCAAAGAAATTCAGGAACAAATGAGAAATAAAGTAATTGAGATCTATCAGTCTGGAAAAGGTTGTAAATGGGACTCCAACGAACCACAGTGAGAGCCATTATCCACAAATGGCAAAAACGTGGAACAGTGTTTGAACCTTCCCAGGAGTGACCGGCCGACCAAAATTACCCCAAGAGTGCAGCGACGACTCATCCAAGAGGTCACAAAAGACCCCAAAACAACATTCAAACAACTGCAGGCCTCACTTGCCTCAAAATGGCCAAGACGAAAACCACTGCTGAGCAAAAAGAACATTAAGGCTTGTCTCAATTTTGCCAGAAAACATCTTGATGATCCCCAAAACTTTTGGGAAAATACTCTGTGGACTGACGAGACAAAAGTTTAACTTTTTGGAAGGTGTGTGTCCCATTACATCTGGCGTAAAAGTAACACCGCATTTCAGAAAAAGAACATCATACCTACAGTAAAATATGGTGGTGGTAGTGTGATGGTCTGGGGCTGTTTTGCTGCTTCAGAACCTGGAAGGCTTGCTGTGATAAATGGAACCATGAATTCTGCTGTCTACCAAAAGATCCTGAAGGAGAATGTCCAGCCATCTGTTCGTGACCTCAAGCTGAAACGAACTTGGGTTCTGTAGCAGGACACTGATCCAAAACACACCAGCAAGTCCACCTCTGAATGCCTGAAGATAAACAAAGTGAAGACTTTGGAGTGGCCTAGTCAAAGTCCTGACCTGAATCCTGTTGAAATGCTTTGGCATGACCTTAAAAAGGGGGTTCATGCTCGAAAACCCTCCAATGTGGCCGAATTACAACAATTCTGCAAAGATGAGTGGGCCAAATTTCCTCCACAGCGCTGTGAAAGACTCATTGCAAGTTACCGCAAATGCTTGATTGCACTTGTTGCTGCTAAGAGTGGCCCAACCAGTTATTAGGTTTATCGGGCAAACACTTTTTCACACAGGGCCATGTAGGTTTAGATTTTTTTTCTCCCTTAATAATAAAAACCTTCATTTAAAAACTGCATTTTGTGTTTACTTGTGTTGTCTTTGACTAATATTTAAATTTGTTTGATGATCTGAAACATTTAAGAGTGACCAACATGCAAAAAAATAAGAAATCATGAAGGGGCAAACATTTTTTCACACCACTGTATATACTCAACATCAAAAGAATAGTTGCACAAAAAGCACCCAGAAGGAATAGACCATGAGGTGTGAAACTTGGTGGGTAGATTTGACATTGGAGACATGCGAACGAAGTTTCACGCTCGGCCGTGCATGTGACATAGGCAAGGAAGGGCCTTATCGCTGTACCTGTGACTGACACAACAGCCACGATTGCGGACATTCAGCGAGCAGTGATGCATCGGCAAGCGGCTGCACAACGAAGGACTACATGCACGCAGACCGTTACAACGACTGCCCTTAGCACCATGTCAACGTCACCAAAGACTGCAATGGTGTCATGCCAGACTGTCATGGAGTCATCCTCAGTGACGAGTCCCGCTTTTGTCTTGGTGGAGACAACCAACGAATCTGGGTGTTTAGGCCCCGTGGTCAGCGCCAAGATGAATGATTTGTTCGTCACACGTCCAGAATGCCTAGTGTCACTCCACCTCCACCCCTACCGCACAATCTGCAGGAACAACGAGACGTCTGGTATATTGCATTAGCAAACATGGTGGCCCGACTCCATACTGAGAGACACTACTTCTGTATGTGTAGCTTAATAAATATTGCCCATATCAGCCTAAATTTATCATAATTTATTGTTCCTGGTAACCTTTATCTTCCTTTCCAATAGCACTGCAATCCCACACCTCCTTCTGGGTGCAACTATGGTTTTGACGATGTGCATAAATGAGCTCTGTTGTGAGTGTCTGTATTGGGCTTCGTTGTAAACAGCAGTCAAGGCTGAGGGAACAGTCTGTATAGCTTCAGTGTGAATGGGCGGACCTGAAGTGCCGTAGGTTGAGTAGATGCATATGTGCAGAACATTGTGCAAATCGTAATGTCAAAATAGGCTTTTTTTTGCGGCTTAGTTTTCATATATACGGGTTGTATGGACTGGAGAGTGAACGACTTGAAACCTTGACAATGTTGACATATTACATTGTACTACATACTACTCAGTGGTGGTTCCAGAAGATTTTACCCATGGTGGCAGGTAGTTTTGGCAGGGTGGCAGCGTGTGGGAGCAGGTGGTGAGAGAGTCATTCTGCTGATGGGTGATAACAGGCCTGATAACCTGAATGCATTTTGGGTAGCAGGTAGGCATTCTTTTATTTATACTTTATTGGGGGTTTTTTTGTACAGAAACATACATTTATACATACATAACATCAAAATACTCAATCAAGATCGCATTATAATAATTTCGTTATTTATTAAAAAAAAAAAAAAAAAAAATTAAAAATTTTAAAAAGGTCAATTTTTCACCTTTTTGCTGATAAATATCCAAAGTCCTTTTTCTTTTAAGTTCAGTCATTATTTGTTTAAAAACAGGTAGGCATTCTGACATCAAGGTAAGCTTCTGAATTGTCACTCTAAGCTGTCGACACCTGTGAGTTCAACTGTGTGAGTGCCGTTCTCAAATGTAACAGCTCAAGGCAGCAGTGTCTAGCCTTCCAGAAAACTAAAGAGGGAGTTTGACTAATCATAGTGTTCATTTTCCAGAAATGAACTGGGGATGAGAAATGAGTAATGTCATCAGACATGGGAGCTGGCAAAGTGACATTAGAGTAAATTGTCTGTGTTTTCTGTGGATTGTTATAGTACTGTATATATAACTCTTGCAGCAGCCAAGTGGTGCAAAACTATTGTTTTCTGTGGAGCCATGACTGACGATTCTGCCACCGCAACTGGCCTCGCTCTGCAAACCGGAGCGAAATACTCCATCAAGAGGTTAATTTTCACAACTGTTGTGAACAACCGCAGCAGTAGAACAAACCCAATGTTGATTGTCTTGATAGGCATGGATGCCAAACATCTCATTACTGAATTCCAGACTCACCCAGAATTATATAGAACCAAAAATAAAAGAGCACAGATCGTCCTCCTGCCTTTCTCCACCTTAAATATCAATAAATAACCTACGCTGATAAAGCTCTCCTCCGACAGTCTTCCACGTGTCGCCCACGTACCGCTATGAGGTGCAGAATAACGATTAGTCTGTGATACTGCTCATGATGAGTAAGAAAGGAACCAAAGGCATATCAGAAATTTTGCGTCTGTGCTGGCCAGTTAGTTCTTGGTTGTTCTGCCTCTACACTGATGGACAATGCGTTGTTCTATATAGAACCTTTTTGAAAATGGTTCTATATTGCACCACAAAGGATTCTGCTATTGTTACCATGTCCAGCTTGTAACAATATAACAATAGAAACATCCTTTTTGGCATTATATATACCATTCTCCATAAGGTTCTATATAGAACCACATATAACACATTCTCCATCAATCTGAAGAATTATTTTAAAATGCAGAGAACTCTTTAAGCATGGAATGGTTCTATATAGAACTCATTGTTCTGAGTAGAACCAATGGCTTTACTGAAGAACCATGCAAGAACCATCTTTTTTAAGTGTGATGGATCATCTTCAGTGACGAGTCCCACTTTTATCTTGGTGGAGACAGTCAATGAACCCGTGTATGGCGGCACCGTGGTCATCCACGTGTCTCCCTGTGAGTTGCAGAATAACTGCTCGTGATGAGTAAGATGGGAGCCGATGGGAGCCAATGGCACGTCAGAAAGTTGATACCTACGGTGACGAGTTAGTTCTTGGTTGTTCTGCCTCTTTATACTGATGGACAATGTGTTGTTCTATATAGAACCTTTTTGAAAGTGGTTCTATATTGCACCACAAAGGATTCTGCTATTGTTACCATGTCCAGCTTATAACAATAGAAACCTCCTTTTTGGCATTATATAGAACCGTTCTCCATAAGGTTCTATATAGAACCGTATGTAACAAATTCTCTCTCTCTTTCTCTCTCTCTCTCTCTCTCTCTCTCTTTCTATATATATATATATATATATATATATACCATATATAACAAACATAGAACCATATATAACAAATTAATCAATCTGAAGAACCATTGTGCTCTTTAAGCACGGAATGTGTCTGTATAGAGCTCATGGTTCTAAGCAGAACTGTTGCCTTTACCAAAGAACCCTGGAGGAACCATCTTTTTTAAGCGTGATGTCAAAAAGGCAGGAAAAGTGTACGCACAAAAATAACTTTTCTACGTGTTCAAGGCATGTTACATGACCTCTTCTAACACAAGCATGGCATCAACATAAAGTTTCAATTCCGCACTTTCAGCAGAATACCTTCATTTGTCTTAATGAGCTGTAGATGAGCAATAATTGAGAACGGAGAATCATTGAGCGGCTACTAATTCATTCATTCTGATATCAAGTGGAGCCTGACTCCTGGGGAATGCACTGCGAAAGATGAAGCATGGAATTGTGTTTGGAGAATGATCTCCAGAGCAGTGGCTACTTTGGGAGCAGTTTTCTCCGCGCTGTTCAAAGTCTGTTATTGCATCTGTTGCCAGCGGCCTCTCTAATAAACGATTTACGCACTCCCCCCTTCTAGGCGTACGACTCCTAGTTTCGTAGCAGTGTAGGTTAAGCCTCAAGCGAGCGTGCGGCTGTTTTGCTTTGCTTTGAGCATCTCCTTACAAGGAGGGAAGATTTTATCAAAGCCACTGCAGCACCTGAAATAAACCCACTGTTTACAACAGCACGCATCTCCATGATGAACTGCAGAGACTGTCAGCAGCGCAGTGAAATCTAAATATTTTACCTGGGAGACAAGCAGATTTATTAGTGTCGGTGGCATTATGCTCCTGCTCTTATTGCGGGAAGGCCCAGCCATTGAGGCTCCAGTGTGATCCTGCAGGAGCCTGTTTATGTGGAGATGTGGAGAGCCAGGCAGGAGTCGGATGTTTCGCGCTGAGGTGGTCTAAGATTCACCTGGGGAGTTTGTTTTTTCCTTCTTCTTCTTCTTCTTCTTCTTCTCACGTGTCCAATTGCTCTGTGCAAATATGCTATCGTATGTCAGCGCATGCCAAGACGAGGCTGCTTGTGCCACAGTCTAACACAGCAGTGATAGTTCACTAATGTGATACACTACGTTAAGATTCATTTGCTTTGCTGACATTGACTTTAGTAGAGCTACAGTACTAGCATTGTGATGGCACTGCTGCTACAGCTGCACCAATCAAATATCTCCAGTTCCATTCCTGCAGCTATTCCGGCCTCCAGACATTTCCAGTGTGCAGTTGTTTCCAAAAAGAACAAAGGGAAATACTATTTTTTAAAACTATGGAGTTTGGTCAGTAGGGCGAGCACCCCACTCGCTGCTCGACCACCCCGCTCGCTGCTCGACCACCATCTTATTCCCTCTCTTATCGGTTAGCTATTAATTGGATATCGGCCTTTGCAGTGCCCTTAAATATCAGACAGGTTCTTAAGTGTTGTGTTGCTTCTGAAGTGCGTGATGTAGGTGTCTTGATCAATCACAGTCCCTAATGAGCATTTCTGTGGGCATTTCAATGGACAAAGATTGTTATACAATCTAACAAAAGTGAACCGTAATATTACTGATTCATCAGTGAATTTAAGCTGTACCACAAAATTTCATATGCCGTAGAAACAGACCTATGGTAGGCTGACACTTGACACTTGAAATGCTGTTGTTTTATTGCTTACAAGCACAACCATAGATTTACAGGGCTCCAAATACCGTCGTTTTAATGGTTCCCTACCCAAACGACTGCGTTAATAAGTTGGTACTACATGTAACTGAGATAGACTGGTAGGGTGACAGAACATTGTAAATATGAAGCTGGCTACAGGTGCTAGACTGCTGGCAGCTAGCAACCAAAGCTAAATGGTTAGCAGGACAGAGAGCAGAAGTGATGACATGACATAATGCTCCATAACAGTGTCTACAGTGTTCTTATGAACAGATATTATAATGCATTATGGGAGACATATATTCTTGCTTCATTATGCATTATCCATGTAGCTATAACTATATAAAAGCAATTATACAGGATTACGTATGGTGTTATAAAGTGTTATGTATGCCGTATAATGCCTTTGAATGCCTAATGATGCTTTTAAGGTGCATTATGAATGCAGTATTCATAGGACGCATTACTAAAATATTGAATTAATATTAATAAATTATGGTTTGAATTTGATTCGAACGTTATATTGTAGAGGGGGAAAAGGTTGCACCCACCCATATGTACAGAATGAAAATCAACTGTAAATGTTAATTCACCATGTAAATACATGTGTAATAATGAGATTACATTTAAATAGCACAGCAAAATAGAGTTTATGACTCTCACCTAAATAGTTAACCCCTATTCTATTCTATTCTATTCTATTCTATTCTGTTAGAGAGGAAATGAAGTGTGGACCCTGTACCGACAGGCTAAGGGGTTAATAATAAGGCTCCTCTGTCTGATTAGGGCAGATTTGTACTACATGTCCTGCTCTTGCACAGTGTCTCTACATGCCAGTCATGTTTTTTTCTCTCTGGGGTGTTTTTAATGTGTGACGTGAACCAAAGCAGCTCTTATCTGTACCTTAGGACACTTACTTCCTAACCACCGTTGTAGTGAGGTCAGAGATAAAGAATCCAGCTGGTAGAGCTTGGCTGGTGGAGTGCAGGCCCACGTTGGCCTGGGGCAGGGTATTTTGAGCAGGGCCTGGTGTGCTGTGGAAGGCGAGTCTCCTCAGAGGCCATGGCACTGGGTGTAAATGACGCACGCAGCCGCGGTGTCAGAAAGGAGGCCTGCCTAAATAAGGCCAGACCCTGTTGCTGTATCACAATTGCGGGGGAATGCAACAGCTGATAGCTCCCAGCTCCCAGACACTGACAATGAGCCGGGGAGCCCCATTCTTAACTTTAGCGCGCCGGGATGGTTACACTGTGTTCTCAGTTAAGCAGTGCTGATTACACTTTTCGAGATTTACAGATGTCTTCATCAGTGGTTTTAGGGTTGCTGTGTGAGTGTGTTCATAAGTATATATAGTATACGTTTATGCCGTAGACTATATACAGTACTGTGCAAAAGTCAATTTAATTAGTTTCCGGTCAAATTAATGAGTTTTTCATTTTTTGAAAACGTGTTTCTGAGCAAACTAGATGCAAGATAATCCACTTGCATAAGAAAGAGGAAGGAAAAATACAGGAGTTTCCAGAACTGGAGTTTGAACAATCAGGTGATTTGAAATTTCCTGAATTGGGAGAAGCTGAAAATGCGACCAGCCTTGGAAAACTGGAAGAAAGTCTCACAAAATGAATGAAAACTGTAATAAAGACAGTGTGGACACCCTGAACGAAAAATACATATTTATGTATTTATGTCATTGAGGCTTCTGTGTTATTGGCTGTTTATTTGCTGTTTCCTTCTATGGCCATCTTGCCTGGACATAAATAAAAGGTGCTATCTGACATTTGCACAGTACTGTGTATGCCTTATATAGACTTCAAGGAGCGATATGTAATATTTGCAGTTTAAAAACACCTCAAAATTAAGCAAAATTGTTAGAAGCTATAAAGAAATAACAGTTTTGACAGTATATCAACCACGTCTGTGTAGGTTGTTGAAGAGGTATCTACTCAAGTTAGCTTGCTAACCAGCTAGCCACTGCCTTTTCTGTCTGTTAATACCACTTTGTACCTCTACAGGTGATAGTGAGTCACTGTGTTGTCAAGTCCAATCACTCAATAAGAGGATGAAGAAGTAGCACTGCTGCCCTGAGGGCATATTCTTACCTGTAGTCAATCACGTTGAAGGTGCCATTCCCGGTTAGCTAAATTATGGACAAACAGTAAAGTATTCTTGGCATGTAAAGGGATAAAGTTTGATGCTGAATTTACGGTGCTCCTGAAGAAAGCTGTATGCAGGGACAGCTATGTGAAGCCTTGCGTCAGCAGTGGTGTCAGATCTTTCAGTAGATATAAATATTACTCAGCCTGTAAATAAGTGGCATCACTGGCAGTATATGCATGTACAACACCTAGCCTTTATGTAAAGTTCGAGCTCTCTCTCTCTCTCTCTCTCTCTCTCACTTTCTCTCTCTCTCTCTCTCTCTCTCTCTCTCTCTCTGTGCCAGTTCAGTTCATCCCAACATTAATAACCGGTGTAAAAGTACCAAGTAGTATTTAAAGGAGCTGCCTTTCTCCTATTTCATTAACACAGCTTTGACTAGGGATGTGCAGTAATGCTAAGAGCCAAAGAAAAAACGGAGTACTTAAACAACATGCATATGCTTTGCTTATGTTTTAGCGCTTGTAATCAGTAGAGTGAAGCTTTGTTGCAGACTGATATAGACGCATATGTATATATGTATGACATAAAGATGTATATTTGTATGACACATGTATATAGATTCGTTGGTCGTCTCCATCAAGACAAAAGTGGGGCTCGTCACTGAAAATGACCTGCTGCCATTCTGAGACACTCCTTGACAATCTGGCACGACACCATTGCAGTCTTTGGCGACAGTGGCTATTGGGTCAGTCAGGTACAAGGATAAGGCCATCCTTGCTTACGTCACGTGTGCGGTCGAGCATGTCTCACAATGTCAAACCTACCCACCAAGTATAGGTATATGTACATGTACATGTACATATGGCTGTATTATCAGGCTGCCAATGGGTGGAGAGATCTTTGACAGATGGCACTTCCTGTAGATGAGCTCAGCACACTGACACACACTTTCAGAGTTTCTGAATATAGCAGAACTGAAGGCTAGCGGTAGAATCACCCCAACCTCTGGAGTAAGGACACCATTCAGCATCCAATTAGGAAGCTGGGATTCTTGGTAATGCAACAACAGTTACAGTCCATCATTTTCCGTAACACTGTAGCTGTAACTGCCCAGTGTCTTAGTACAACTGACTGACATTGCTCTGAACTGACAAGAAGAGCAGTCAAAGCTCTTTTGGATGAGTTCCAGTTATAAGACATAGCCTTTGTAGCCAACTGCGCCACTTTGGAGCCCTGCAGATAATTAGAAGTATGTGTGTTTGCTTCATTCCTGTGGTGGTTGCGTCTTCCAGCAGAGAGCATAGTAAACATGTTTCACACAGAATCACAGCTCTTCAAAGATGCCTGTTGTTGCAGTACCAAGAATCCCAGCTTCCTAATTGGATGTTGAATGGTGACCTTGCTTCAGAGGCTGGGGTGGTTTTACTGCTAGCCTTCAGTTCTGCTATATGCAGAAACTCTGAAAGTGTGTGTCAGTGCGCTGAGCTCGTTCTACAGGAAGTGCCATCTGTCAAAGGTCTCTCCACCCACCACTTGGCAGCGTGATAATACAGCCATGGACAATACACCCACACACAATTTGTCGCCTAATTGCTTATTATTTTGCTCCTTTCTGAACATTCACATGATTCATGGATGTTTTGGGAGTTTGCTTACTTAGTGTTTGAATCAGTGATCAGTCAGTGCTGAACCAGTGGTGAAGCTTAAGGGAGAATTTGTCCTGACGTTTTTTATATAATGCAAAGGCTGGGATGTAAATACAGTCATTCTGAGTGGTATGAAGTGAAATTGTTCATTTTAGAGAATTTCTGATTTCTTCACAGTAGTGGTGACGGGAAACAGGGAGCTACCATGAGCCAAAATCTCAAACATCAAGCTCCAATAAATAAGTATTCCATTGCCGTGTTCAGTCATATATGTCTTTGATACCTGTGACTGAAACATGCCTAATAACCTGTAATACCTCCACGAGCACCAATAACAGCTGTGACTGGATTTGGAATGGACTGGGCAAGCTTCTGAATGTAGGCCACATCAATGTTCAGACACTCAAAGAATTGTACAGTTGGGCCAGATTTGGTGGATGCCGTCCCTGGCACCATTCTGAGGAGAGGTTCCTGTAGACTGGGATTTTAGCCACTGCTAGTAGACCCGTATGACTGTACACTTCCATACACCTGCAGATTCAGCTCCTTCCTTCACACTATGGTCTTTGGTATGCCCAAAGCGATCACTCCTTTTAGCCAATCATTAACATCTGCTTTGGAGCCATTTTCCACAAATGGAACGAGACATTCACTGCACTGTACCACCTCTTCTCAATCTATGAATCCCTTCACACACGTATTTATAGCCCCATCATCCTAATGCAGCGCCATCTGCAGGAGCCTGAAGTTACCACCACTTTATACAAGCAAGGTGAGCTTATGTTAGCACAGGATTTAAAGTCACATCTTTGTGTTTGCTTCTGTGAAATGCTGGTTTATGTTATCTGAACTGAATTCTGTTGTGGTTTAAACAATAGCTAGCAGAATCCTGTTTTCAGCTCTACCACTGTATTGCTTTGAAAATGTGCTGACGGCTGATGAACAGGGGTCTAAAATTCACTACAGGGAATCCCGTTTCCCTAAACTGAGCAAGAGAAGACCAGGCTCTAATGTTCATCCTACTCATCCCATGCACGGCTTTAGTTCTAAAGTTGCATTAAAAGATGATTCGAGCTATAGATTTCCCCAGCAGGGCTAAGAATAGAGCAGGATTAGGGTTTAGAGAATGCCTTTGTACTGGCTATATTCACTTCACCATGGTGTCTTAGAGAAAACTGTTAAGTGGATATTGTAACCAGACATATTAACCTTTGGCCAGACACATTAGCAACACAAAAATAATTCTGAATTTGGAGTTCTGCTACCCAATATAGCTTAATAAATAGCTTTGCTGTTGTTGATGTGAGCTATATTTAACTGGGTGATTACTTTTCACAATGGATGCCCATTCCCACCACCTAAAATAAAAGCAGCTAATTATTTTTTTTTATTATTGTTATTAAGTCATTTGCTATGATATTTTGCAATACTAAGTCATGTTTTGTGGTTTTTAAAAGGTTTTAAAAGACTATTTTGGAATATTATGTAATTATTATTTATGACTTAGCATCTCAATATTTTGAGATACTAAGTCATTATTTTGAGATACTAAATTATTAATTTGTGATATTTTCTCATTAATGAAAGATGCTAAATCTTCATTTGGAGATACTAAGTCATTATTTTGAGATGTTAAGTCATTATTTTGAAATACTATCTCATTATTTTGAGATACTAAGTTCTTATTTTGTGATATTTTCTTAGTAATGAGAGAGGCTAAATTTTCACTTTGAGATACTAAGTCATTATTTTGTGATATTGTCATTAGTTTGAGGTACTATTTTATTAATGAGGGATGCTAAATCAAAGTCAAAGCAATAAAGTCATTATTATAAGAGAATAAGTCATTAGTTTGAGAAGCTAAGTCATTAGTTCAGAGATTAGTTCAGAAGATTTATTTTGTCTTGTTCTTTAAGCTGATACGTCATGATATGAAATATGACAGAATCTCTAATTAATGGCTTTGTTTCTTAAAATAATGACACAACAATTCACTTGAAATATCATAAAAAGGTCCCGGATATTGATATGTAATCTTGCTGCTCACGTAGCTCCTGTAAGAGTTAACCTACAGCTACAAACTGAAGAACACGACATGACATGATTTTAGAGGAATCTTTGTTTTAAAGGCAAATTAAGAACACAATGAACCTTTTGTCCATTTTTATAGATGTATAGCTATACGGTATATCACACAGTGTCAGAAACCACATCAGCAAGTTTGCTTGGGATTATTGAACGACTAAACACAGTTTTCCGATATGTGAAACTCGGCGGAAACACAGAAACTGTGTAGTAAATGTAGCAGATACTTTCGCTTTAGAGTTTTTCTACAAGGATAAAGGAGATCCACTAACGGTTTTCCTATACCAGGAGCCGGCTGTATCACTGTGTCAGTCACCTCCAAGCTCAGTAACCCTGGAGGGAGCCTGGAACTGTCCTGACTGCTTGTGGACAGGTGTAGATCTAAGACCCACTACAGGGAGTTGGGAGTCCTTCTAATGGTTCCGCTGGGAAGTGGCTTCTAAACTGCGTCTTAAAGTAGGCAAAGCTATTTTGAGCTCGGGCTAATGTTACAGCATGTCAAGTATTCCCAGAGTAATCACAATCTATAATGCTCCGACTGTCCAATTCAAACACAACAACGCAGAGTTGCAGGGAATTCGGCTTCGGGATTTACTCGCTCTCGTAAAAAGCCCTTTATTTCTTAGCATAATTCCATTTAGCTTTATTTCAAAAGGGTAGAACATTATAGATAGTAGTAGATTTCATTTCAGACACACTTTTGAGAAGGTTAACTGAGGAGGTCAGACGCGTTTGACTGTATATTTCACGGCTGTGCTTTGTCCATGGTTTAAAGCTCTTTTATAACGGACCAGTTATGAGAATAAACTGTTCCGCACTCTACAGCCAAGGCTATAGAGTGGTTCCCCAATGCGGCCTTGCTCATATCTCATTGTCAGAAGCTGGGTGTTAAAATAATTTATTTCTGCTCCAGCTCGGTGCCTGAAGAGTACACCCTCTCCTGCTAATAATAATCCTGCGCTACGCGACCCTGACCACACACCTGACCTCTGCGTTCAACCCTCACACAGTTTAACTCCAACTCCAAACGACTGAGCTTGGAAACATATGCTTGTATTGTCGTCTGTTTTGGGATTTTACAGATTTCCATTACTACCTGCCCAGGGAATGATGAGGGATTCTTTTGTGTTGAGTGGCCGTGCTTTTTATAAATATAGCAGACAACTGCTGTCCCATCTTCCAAATAAAGACGACATGGAATGTCTTGGGAGCGCCAGAGCTGTGCATTGCTATAGCGAGAGCACCACCAAGGAAAAAAAAAAGCCATATAGCTTTCAAGGAAGACATCAGCCACCAGGATTGCGGTTTAAATTGAAGTCCAGGTTAGCTCATATGTGGGAATTTTGAAGGGCTTGCTCGCCTGTACAGGACTAACCTTGTGAACTGATACTGCAGTACATTATTTATAGGCCCAGTTGTCAAAATAAGTATGTGGGATAAACAACAGTATGCCGGCATCAAAGCACAAAGACGAAATGTTTGTCAGGCTTTGGAAATAGTAGGTAAAGTCGACTATTACAAATGGCTAATTTTATATTAACTGGTTCTCACCCATCCATTTTGACAATGAAACAAACGGCAAAAAGTGGGAAATGCGGACCAAAACCAGTCAAACCAAAAGTCACAATCAGAGTCCGATTTGTTGGCCATGTATGTCAACAAACTCATCAGGTTCCATCAGGTTATGTAATTCTATTCAGGGTTAAATAAGAGCTGTAACCTGATCCCAGATCAGCATTCTTGCAGTGAGAGGTCTGATAAATATAGGCCAACGTACATATAATTTACAGACGATATACAGTATATCATCACTGTACAACGAAAAACAAGTATCTCCAAAATGGCAACTTTAAACCTCATTTAATTCTAATGTAAGTCAATGGAACCAGACTTTTTTCCAGTTAGTTTTGGGTCATTTCTGTTGGTCCATTCTTCATGAAATTCTCAGACAGTGTAAAAGGCAGCTGCTGTGTTCAAATGATGGACAAAAGTCAAAATTGACAAAAATGGAGATACATGTTTTTCTTTGGACAGCAACGATATTCATAGTATAATATACAAAGTATACCAGCAATATGCACACTATATAAGGACGAGCAACATACACACAATACACGTATCAAACCTCATGCAGATTATTAATATATATATATATTAATATATTTTTAATATAGTAATTATTACATAGCTTCCCGTATTATTACAATAAGTAATGTAACAAATTGATGGTAGAAATGAGACTTTTAAGAGTTAATGTGAGCAGGAAAAGGGCATGATGTCAAACCGTGCCTTGAGAAACTTACCGACTCAAGATTTCCTTTAGTCCAGTGGTGGTCACTGGAACCAGAGTTTATGGTGTCTACAGCATAAATACAATACAGTTACTATTAATTACTATCAGAAATGACCAGCAAGCCTACACATGCCTTCAGAGCTTAACATGTTGATGATGGTAAATTAGTGATAATTCTAATGACCATTTTAAACCAAACCTTCATCTCAAAACTATTGTAAAGCAATGTCTCAAGCATCAGGCAGCATACTTCCAACCATTCTCTGTTCTATCTTTCGGTCAGGTAGCTTTAGATGCTTATGAGACGTCTGGTTCCTATGATCGCCAGTGTAAACAACTAACTCAAGTCAGTAAGTTTCTCTGGAATGGAGCGTTTCACACCAAACCACTCCGAATGACTCGGTTTACATCTAAATCATTTCATTATCCAGATACAACTAACAGGAGCTGAGCTGTCTTTCAGCTTCGCCAAAGGAGGTCAGTAGCAGATTAACTGATCACAGTGACATGGTGGAATTTGCCGCTCTCAGCAAAACTTTGGCCACATCCGTTGACCAGTTCTGTCGGACGCAGTCATCTATAGGAAACCTGTACTCTGTACAGTATAGCCTTTGTGGTTGTGTCTTCTGATATACTTCTTGCTATTCTGCACTATTCCTGAACTGTTATCTGGTCGTTTGCAACAAATTAGAGGATAAACAGATGGGCCGATGATATGGCAGCGTAAACAGAGCTTTCCTTTTGCGGAGCGCTCCTGAAGCTCTGCGGTCTCCGATTACTTTTATAGGCCTGACGTTCCCCTGAGCTTATGTTTGGAGTATTGCTATTTCTGCTCTGTCTTTATTTGTGTCCCATAAAGCGTTCAGTCATTGGTTACACTGTTGTTGCAAAACAAGTGAATGAAATGGTAGCATTGTTAAGTGAGCTAAGCATTCATTTTAATTACGCCGCTCGCTCAAGCCATGCTTTTCCAATCCAAGAACATTTTCCACTTGACTCGCATTACATCTGCATAAAAGCCACACGCAGATATGTGCTGACCTTGTCCTCCTGATAAACCGTTGCGCTGTCTGACTGGAAGCTTATCTCACTTATCTCACGCAAGCATACGTTTGTACCTTGTCAATGGATGAACGGATGAATGACTGGAAACTATTTCCTCTGCAGAGCTGCCCATGCTAAGAGCAAAGGAGAGGCTGCCGATCAGGCTGCACAGGCTTCTAACAATGAGTCCAGTATTGCGCGAGTGGTGGCCAAAGAACTCTCGCCGTCATTCTATCAACCAGGTAAATACAGACATGGAGAAAGGTATCAGTAACTAGCATGTACCCATAACTAACAAGCTTAAAGTGATGGTTTATTAATTACACAGTTTTCCACGGTTATATATTGCATGTGAATATTGATGAACGATGGCACTTAGTTTGCATGATGCTAACCTGGTGTGGAATAACGCTGCATTCTACTAACACCCATACCGCTTGGAATTTTCGAATTCCAGCTAGGAAAAACCAAAGAAAGCATTCCATGAACTGGGATTTCCTGCTTAGAGGTTAGCTTTAGATGTCATATCAACATGTCTGCTCACACCGTCGATCCTGTCTTATGAGAACCTCCTCCTGTGTTTTGCTAGCTGACCTCCACATGGGGACCCGGCTTTGTTCTATGACATAACAGATAACTTCTTCAGTGGACGCTGGATGGTCTTGAATGGTGATTGGCTGGGTCGTATTTCATTTTAATAACCATTTTTAAGCAAAGACCAGTTTTTTTATGAACTGAGAAAAGTACAGCTTACCTGCTAGACTTACAACTTCTGAGAATTTTCCCTGGACCCTTTAATGTTCCCTTGTGGCCCTCCGTTTGAGAACCACTGCTTTAGATCAACCAACACACAGATGTGGTAGCTGGTTAAATCTGTAATTTTTACCATGTAGTTCTCTGTTTCGAAAGAGAACTTGTGGCCCTGATGTTAGATAACTAGCTTCTTGCTAACAGTGTTCACTTCCAAGGAGGCATCCCTGTTTTTTTTCCCACTTCGCCTTTGTACCTAGAATCCACAAAGACCAATCCACAAAGGCAAAATTCCCAACTTCCCACTTTAGAGTTAAGTCGAATGCAGCCAAACAGCCCCTTCAAAACAAAACCTTGTATCTTCAGAACTTCCCCCTTAAAGGGGAAGGAAATATCCTTATTGACTTTGAACGGAAGTTGAAAACAGGATTTTTTTTCTGTCATTTTACAATCGTTTTTTATTAGTCCATTCTTCATGAGCTGTTTTACACGATGGAGTTTTTAAAATATGCAAAAAGGTACAAAAACGATAGAAGATTTGGGCTTAACAGCGGTGAGTATAAGCTCCCACTACTTATCAGCTACATTAGTCTTATAGCTCCAGCTTGGACACCAATGTTTCAAGACTAGGAAGCACCAACATAGACACATAAGTGTCATATCATCGCTGTCCACTGAAAAACATGTATCTCCATATTTGTTGATTTTTACTTTTATGCATCGTTTGAACACAGCAGCTGCTTTTTACACTGGGTGAAAATTTCATGATGAATGGACCAAAAGAAATGGCCCAAAAACACTTGGTAAAAAGTCTGGTCCAGTTGACTTACATTCAAATGAAATTAGGTTTTTGCCCTCTCCTGTAAAGCTGCTATTTTGGAGTTTTTCTTTGGAGAGCGAGGATATGCTAAACATGTACAGTAAATGCCTGTACAGCTAATCCAGGCTTCAGGCTCAGCCTGGGGTTCGTCACCTTTAAGAGTCTAAAAAAAGTCCTGACTTGGAGGGGTGAAGGATCACACCGCTGCACCCAAAGCCTGAAAATAGAGTTCCTGAGGAACATAGCTTGGCTTTTTACAGCTTTGTGTTGAGACACATGGCGTCTTTATTGTTTAATTTTATTTTTAGATTTTTTATTTTATTTGTATGTTGTTTCTTTATATCACCAATTTGGTTTTATGTACCCAATGATCAACATAATTCATTTAACATACTTTATTTTTCCTTATGAATTAATATGCTATTTTTGTTATTGCCCTATTTAAGAGGATTTCCAAAGATGTTTCTACATTTCTAATAATTAACTTGTTACATTTCTAATAATTTCTAATAATTAAACAGATTCTTTCAGAGTGGTTTGATATGAAATGCTTTGTTGTAGTGACTTTTATTAGTACATTGGTGGTGATGGTGATAGGAACACCATGGGGTCAGCATGTCTACAACACAAATACAGTCATTTTACTTACTATACAAAACCAGCAGTTAACCTGCACATGTCTTCTGAGCTTTATATGTGATGTCAGTTACAGTGAAATGTTGGTAAATCTAAAAATATTTTTTCTATGTGTTTGCTGTTGGCTTATAACGCCCGACCTGTAACTTTTGGCCATAAATGGATTTTAAAAGGTACATTCCAGGCCATTTTTTTACTGTACAGCAGTGTCTCAGAAACCAGGTATCATTTTTGTAATGTGTATATACTGTGAGATGTAACATGCTGTAGGTCTCTGGTTCCTATCACCACCAATAATAACAATTCTGACTTTGTAAGTTTCTCTATATTGGTGCATTTCAACCCATCATCCAACCATTGACAGCGACTCTGTCTGCATTCTAACAGTTTTTAATTTAAATTCATTTTGACATGAAGGTGAATTCCACTTGATATATGACTGAAATATGTAAATGACCACTGTTCTGATTGGCTGCTAACTATGATAAAACAAACTGTTAGTAACTTTGAAACATGTGGGTGATATTACACATTGTCGCTGACCAAAGAAAAACAAGTATCTCCAAAATGGCAACTTTACAGGAGAGGCCAAAAACCTCATTTCATTATAATGTACATCAATGGAACCAGACCTTTTTTTCCAAGTAGTTTGGGCTATTTCTGTGGGTCCATTCATGAAATTGTCACACAGTGTAAACGGCAGCTGCCATAAAAGTCAAAATCAACAAAAATTAAGATATACGTTTTTCTTTGGGTAGCGACAATATATTATAATATAAAAATATATAAATTGTATCAAATATTCAGAAAAAAACATTTTTCTGCAAATTGTAGTGCATTTCTGTTTATTTCCTGGCTTTGACATATTAGAAAAAAATATAAAACATAACATATTTTTCCAATATATTAAATTCAGCAAAAGAAAACAACAACAAAAAAACAGTTATTATGAATTTAAATGTGCAGAAGTGTGTTCTCTGTAGAGGAGCTGTTCACTTATATTCTCTTAGAAAATCAACCATAGGTATCATTTGACCAAAGGCTCCCAAACATTTGCTTTATGAACATCCAGCATTAGAAATGCTGAAAAACATATGACATTAGTGACCCTTATGTTACTAGCATATTTTCTATTTGGCATTCAGGCATGTAATGAATGTTCTAGTTATAACCGTCTTTTATTTGCGTTACATCATATGGAAGGTCGTTTTTCATGTTTATTTCACATCATATTCCTGTAATGTACCTGACTTGAGGCGTCAAGTTTAACCCTGATAAATGTCACCAACAGTCTGTATCAATTACTGTAATGCTTTCAAAACTGCATCCAGGCCTCTTGTGGGTTATCAATCAGCTCCTAAGCAATCAGCTCCAAATGTCTGCTGTTCGGTTGTCATGGGTTTGTATTTCAGCATTAAACATGCCGTATACAGATCCTTCTAAATATGTCATTGCTTTCTGCCGGCCTGCGACTTCATATGGTCCCCAGCTGTGCGAGTCTGTTAGTTTGTCTAAATGTGTCTCTATAGGCCAATGAATTCTGTTACGGAGTCTGAAGAGACACATGGGAGACACTGAAAAGTACAATAAGTAATTTCCAAATTCAGTAATGTCTGCTCTCGAAATTCTTTCAGACATGTATTTACATCAATGCACACAGGCTCAAATGGAAGGCCCATCTCAATGTGTGGGTGCCAAATGTAAAACCAGCCTTATGCTTATGAATTGCCCCTCCAAGTTGAATGTTCTGTTGTGTACAATGTTCTTAAGGCTGAAGCTTTAGCATAGCTAGGAAAGCTGACTTGGTTAAAGTAGCCTTGATACATAGTTGATAGTGCTGAAAGTTAGCACTTAGTGTCATATTAGCATTATTAGCCACAATGCGTTAGTATTACTGTGCACTCACTTTGCTCGCACTCATAGTGGAGGCTTTCAAACAGCCAGACAAACACTCCTAACACTCATACAAACCAATGCAAACTACAATGCAATGTAAACCTAATAGATGATAGGTTATTAAATATTGTCAGTCAATGATAAAAGCTATTTGGCCACCAAAAACAAGATCAGGTTGAGGTTGTTGGTGTACTAACATAGAGATCACTGATCTGTCTTATGTCATGCTTCTCAGGCCCAGAATACCTGAAGAAACGAGCACTACAGGAGATTGCCAAGAGCAATGAGAACGCTGATACAGGCATTCACGAGCCACTGCTGGCAGAGGAGACCATGCCCACACCTCCGGAGAGCCCCTTCATGCATGAGATGGACAGCCTGAAGCCAAACATTAGTCCAGCACGTACGCCATCACCTGGCCTCACACCTGCTGCTGCCCCAGACCCCAACTACCTTAGCCCCGGCAACTGGAATGGGGACAAGACCAGTCGGGGCAGTGGCAGCAGCAGTAGGGGCGGTAGCCGGCCAGGTAGCAAACCAAACAGCCGGCCTACAACTCCATCATCTGCTGCTCCAGCTTCAGCTCCAGCTCCTGCTCAAGAAGAGCCTCCAGGCCCTAGCAGTAAGGTCCCGTCCCGTTCCCCCAGCCGCCAAAGTGCCAAAGCTGAGCAGGGCTCCGACATGGAGATCAAGCCCCTGCAGAAGATAGACATGGAATCGAACGCAGTGGAACCTGCCCCAGCCACTGCTGCAGCTCCGGTAAGGACCAGCCTCGTCTCCTCCACAGACGAAGACGAACCACCTCTTTGCCCTGCCGCCAAAGTGT
The DNA here is from genome assembly GCA_034552555.1 of Semaprochilodus insignis. Taxonomy (NCBI): domain Eukaryota; kingdom Metazoa; phylum Chordata; class Actinopteri; order Characiformes; family Prochilodontidae; genus Semaprochilodus; species Semaprochilodus insignis. The sequence goes on along the minus strand of CM067492.1, from coordinate 7,934,842 downwards.
CCTCCAAAGGCAAAGTGACCCCAGAGCCCAAAGACGCTGAGGACATTGAATCAGCACCCGAGCATCCTGCTCCAATGATGGAGAGCAAGTTGGAGGCCAGGGAGGAGAGGAAAGCACCTAGCAAAGCAGACGCTAGGCCGTCACCAAAACGAGAACCCAGCCCAGCTCCGAGACGAGAAACCACCCCAGCTCTGAGACGAGATCCTAGCCCGGCTCCGAGACGAGAACCCAGCCCGGCTCCGAGACGAGAACCCAGCCCGGCTCCAAGGCGGGAAACCACCCCAGCTCTGAGACGAGATCCTAGTCCAGCTCCAAGACGAGAAGCTACACCGTCTCTGAGACGAGAAACTAGCCCCAGCCCCGCTCAGAGACGAGAACCTAGCCCAGCTCCCAAAGCTGCGTCTAAGCCTGAACCCAAGCCTGTGCCTAAACCAGAGCCCAAAGCCATCGCCAAGCCAATCGCTAAGCCATCTCCCAAAGTGGAGCCTAAAGCTGAAGTGAGGCAGAGGTCAGTAGTGAAAGCCCCCAGTGACGTGGCTGAAGCCACAGAACAAGATGAGGTAAGGAAAACCGACTCAAGATATCAGACACTGTCCTTTTATAATCAATGTTCACATGAAGTCGGCCAGTGAGGAAAAGTTTTCAAATGGTGAATAAATACATAAACCTTAACAATTAATACACATATCATCAAAAGAATAGCTGCACCCAGAATCAACCGACAGGAATGAAACTTGCTGGGTAGGTTTGACATCAAGAGACATGCAAACGATTTAAGTTTCACGCTCGGCCGTGCATGTGACGTAAGCAAGGACGGGCCTTATCGCTGTACCTGACTGACCCAAGAGCCATGATTGCAGACATTCAGTGAGCAGTGATGCCCTCCATGAGTCATCCTGTTAGTGCCAGCACCACTGGCTGACAGCTTCACGATACAGGACTACATGCAGGTGGAGTGACACCAGGCCTTCTGGAGGTGTGATGTGTGACAACAACCGTTCATCTTGGTGCTGGCCACGGTGCCTCCACACATGGATTCGTTGGTCGTCTCCACCAAAACAAAAGCAGGCACCTGAAGATGACCTGCTGCCATTCTGAGTCACTCCATGACAGTCTGGCATGACACCATTGCAGTCTTTGGCGACATTGATGTGGTGTTAAGGGCAGTCGTCGTAACGGTCTGCGTGCATGTAGCCCTGCGTCATGCAGCCGTCTGCCAATGGTGCTGGCACTAACAGGATGACTCATGGAGGCCATCTCTTCTCGCTGAATGTCCGCAATCGTGGCTGTTGGATCAGTCAGGTGCAGCGCTAAGGCCTGTCCTTGCTTACATCACGTTCGCAGTCGAGTATGAAACTTGAATCATTCTCATGTCTTACAATGTCAAACCTACCTACCAAGTTTCATTCCTGTCGGCTGATTCCTTCTGGGTGCAAATATTTGTGCAACTGTTTTATTGATGATGAGGTTATATGTCTTATTCCAATCTCTGTTAATGCACTGGGTTAAAATAGATCCTAATATAATCCTTATACAGGTCTTTGGTTTAAATGCTGAATGCATTGGTTTAATAGTTTTTACTGTGGGACCGAAGTTTGAAGTCTGTGTTTGTTAGAGAGCTCCTGTCACGTACAGAGAGGTTGAACATGTGTTAATGGTGTTAGTAAGAAACTGAAAGACTGTTTACACATCACCTGAGAGAATAAGAGGGTAGTGCTGTTCTGGTTTTTTCTACCCCACCATTACTCACTGCCACTATCATACCATAAACATGCTGCAACACAGCCATTTTGCTGAGGTCTGACAGTATGCACTTGCTCAGTTACCAGAATCCTCCATATATTTTCATGAATTACTGACTCTGCAGACAGACTAGGACAGTATTACTGCACCACCTTCATCTTCACAGCGGGACACTGCGCTAGGGACTCATTCTTGCATTGAGTAAGTGTTCCTGCGCTGAGGAAGCCACACCAGAAAACCATGTTTGATGTGGACAGATAGTGTTGTTTTATATGCAGCCCTGGCTCCGGTCCACCTGACCACATTTTTCATAATCAGGCATGTCCGTGCAAGGCTGATCCTGAAAATGACAGATTCTAACCTTCAGAAAGCTTCCTGCGTCCCTCCAGACACCGTATAATAAACTGCATCACAGCAGTACAGTCTGGCCTACTGACGGGGCGCTTAGAAGACTGGCTGCATGCAGTAATCCGGCGGTTACGGGTTGTGTTGTTGTACCTCTCCGCTTTTCATGGATTGGAAAAGAATATGTTTTAGTCCAAAACCTTCAGGCTTCAGGTAGCGGGTATGCACTCACTGGCCACTTTATTAGGTACACCTACTTGTATCTACTCTCATTGTCCATTTTACCAGCTCCACTTAGTATACAGGAGCACTTTGTAGTTCTACAGTTACAGACTGTAGTCCATCTGTTTCTCTGCCTACTTTGTTACCCTGATCTTCAATGGTCAGGACCCCCACAGGACCACCACAGCGCAGGTATGATGTAGGTGGTGGATCATTCTCAACACTGCAGTGACGCCGATGTGGTGGTGGTGTGTTAGGGTGTGTTGTGCTGGTGTGAGTGGATCAGCTCTGGATCAGTGCTTAAACAGCTCAGGGTCACTGCTGGACTGAGCACAGTCCACCAACCAGAAATATCCAGCCAACAGTGTCCTGTGGGCAGCATCCTGTGAGCAACATCCTGTGACCACTGATGAAGGACTACAGGATGACCAACACAAACTGTGCAGCAGCAGATGAGCTATCGTCTCTGACTGTACATCTACAAGGTGGACCAGTAAGGTAGGAGTGTCTAATAGAGTGGACGGTGAGTGGACACAGTGTTTAAAGACTCCAGCAGCACTGCTGTGTCTGATCCACTCACGCCAGCACAACACACACTAACATACCGTCACCACGTCAGTGTCACTGCAGCGCTGAGAATGATCCACCACCCACATAATGCCTGCTCTGTGGTGGTCCTGTGGGGGGCCTGGCCGCCAATACTCCAAACTGCTATTCCGTGGCATTATTTCAACATGGTGCAGCCCAAAGGATAAAAATCAATACCATTTTTAAAGAGACTTTTGAGTTTCTTTACCGCGATCATACTGTGTTTGGTAATGATATGACTAAACGCAGGGGATTCTGGGATAATTGTAAGGATATTTTTTATGCAAAATAAAACAGCGGAATTTGCAAAAAGTAGGAAACTCTAATTTGGAGAATTCCAAACTCCTGTTTATCGTGAAGGTAGCATATGACTTGCTTGTGTGGTCTTAGACTTCTTTATTAAAGGATTATTATTATTATTATTTAAGACTTATTTAATAAAGTAGCCGAAGTGATGTAATGAGACAGAATAAGAAGATTTCTTGGCATTGTGCTTGATGATAGAGGGGGGTGGTGGGAGGAGGTGATGAAACATGATATCACTGGGTAATATTACTTTCCGTGCCTGCTGGTGCACGATGATGATGTAATCAAATCAAAAACGACATTTTAAAGGCAGGTGTCTTTACATGTCTTTACATTTTGATGTAAGATTATGAAGAAATAATAATATTGTTTTATAAGTGGTAAGATATGATGAATTGTGCTTAACGTAATCAGGGATTTGAACCAACAAGGTAAAAAAAAGTCTACTTTGATTTCAGGCTGACTAATTATGAATGCTGTTTCTGTGTTCTGTTTGCTTTCCTTTCAGGGCCCAAACACGATTATGATCTGCATGGTCATTCTGCTAAATATCGGCCTGGCCATTGTCTTTGTTCACGTCCTTTCCTGATAAAGAGATGTTATCAAGGTAAACAACTGCATGCCTGTTTACTCCCATTGCACACAGTACTTGAATACAGGTGACATGGTTCTTCATGCTTGTATTGCATTTAGAGAACCCAAATGCCAAGACATCATGTGTTCATTTCAGAATTTGGTAGACCATGGGCCAGTTTCCTGGACAGCGATTAACAGTAGTCATGGACTATACAGTGAGAGGACACAAGCAGTGCATTATATTATACTTGCAGTGCATTTATCCATTTTGAATATTCATAAGCATAAACAAATACATCGTCACTTTCCAAATAAACACTCTCTAAATCTCTAAATAAGCTAAATCTCTTTGCCCTTTAAACTAGCAGCTTTATAGGAGAGAGCAAAGCATTCTTTACTTTTAATATTAATGTAAAATTAATGTAATATTAATATTAAAATTGTATAAGACTTTACTGATCCCAAAAGGAATTGCAGTGTCACAGTACTATATATATTGCACAGAAGAAGACATACATTACTAGAGTAAATGGACTACGAGTTACAGAAGAGATATTAACAACAGACAGTAACAGTGAGCAGAGTACTAGAAAAGCATGTATATACATTAATCAGAATAAATACAGCTATTAACCATTTTATACCATATTATACAAGTGAAAAGAGTACATATACATTTATAAAGTATTTAATGTACTAGACATATGCAGGAGCAGCCTTGGTGGATATTGCACTAATAAACATACTAAGAGATAATAATAATAATAATAATAATAATAATGATAATAATAATAATAATAATAATAAGAGAGTATGTCTATATATATATATAATTGAGCATGTACAAGACATTAACAAGAGCAGCAGCAAATATAATTGCACTGTGTCAGGAGTGGTCATCTAGAGAGCAGAAATACAGTGGAATAGATTCCTTCCAAGCAACTGTGGAGTATTTCTATAGGTCTGTTTGGTATGCAATGTATACAATCTAAAGGTCAGCTAATAAGTTCAAATGATGTAGAAAAATGAAAATCTAAAAAATGCATAGACTGTTTTTTGACCTGAAATGATATGTTTAAAAAATCTAAATTGAGAGAAAAAAAAGTATTCAGATGCAAATTAATAACCTCATTAATTAATAATAAACTTAACAAATCAGTATAAACTGAGCTCTAAAATTATGCAGAACAATGTAGGTTTCACTATCCAAGACTGTTGATTGACATATTTCCCTGACAATGTGAAAAGAATTCAACACCCATAATACAACCAAGGGAGCAATAAGGAGCGGTAGAATCCTAAGGTTTCCCTTTTTCACAGTACATGGTAATAAAAGAGGATGGGAAAATGAAACAAAAGCCCTACTGGAAATTACATACATGTGCTGTGCATGCATAGTCCAAATGTCCGTTTTCCGGTTCAAATTGAGTAACAAGAACACTCTTGGAGACTCAAGGTATTAGGTTTGATGCGGACTGTTCAACTGTTCAAGAGGAAGGAGGAGGGACTGTGTATTTTCTGGTGATATTTTGCCCCCTAATTCTTGGAGTATGAATTCGACAGGTTGTGTCATTTTACACATTGCTCCTTTAATCTAATTGGATTAGATTAGATTAGATTAGATTAGATTAGATTAGATTAGATTCAACTTTTTTGTCATTGTGCAGAGTACAGGTACAGAGCCAATGAAATGCAGTTAGCATCTAACCACAAGTGGAAAATACAGTATTATTTAGATATAAAGTGCAGGAAAGTAACTATGGTTGACCAAGTGATGCCATGACTGACTATTTCTTTTTTCATGCACTTGAATACAAAAGACATGTCTGGAAATTTAAAGTGACCATATGCACTGGAAGTACATTTCATTAACAAAAACAAACCTGTTTTATTCTCACTGTATTTTATATTAAGGGGGAAATCTCCATGCACGGTCCAGGCCTAGACATCCCTGTTCAGGACACTGACCCCACAATTTGGCCACGAATGCAAAATAATTCTGTTCATTTTTTCTATTTCTGTCAGACTTTTTTATATTCAAACCAAGACCATCTAGAGGAAAGAGAGAAGAGAGAGGAGCTGTAATGGATGCCAAGTGCACCGCCTGAGGCTTCGCTGATGTGATACAAAGTCTCAACAAGGCCCTCTCGATCCACTTGAAAGACTATAACCATACAGTATGTGTTTGGACTGAAGGATACCATGCCACGAAAGTGTTTCTGTGCCTGAATGCTGGATAAGCTCAGTGAAAGGAAAGGAAGGATTTTGTCTGGAGTTTTGCTGCTTTCGAGAAAGATACTTCCGCATCTAACAGTGCCAACGAGTACGACCCTGCCGACCTACTGACACAAACAGAGGCAAAAGACAATGAGGTTTCTTCAAAGGGCTACAGATGTATCGTATACACGTCATGCTCACTGGTTAAGGATCGGCCATTTGTCCCTACGTGTCCATCTGTGGAGGAGAAACGGATCCACGGTGTCATGAAAAAGAGTGCAACCCTGAAATAACTGAGATCACATCAAGAATAAGACTCTGTTGAATGTATACCATCATCTGTATTAGTATGTGTCAACGTCTTAAAGTCTTTGCGCTGCCCATAATGCCATCACTCTAGTCAACAAACAATGAGCCCACTGGCCACTTAGTTGACCTGAAATTGAACTGCAGTCTTCTGGGAAAGAAATATAGGACACGCGTATTCAAGCCTGGTTATTAGGGTCAGTTTACTGGATTCTTAGCCTTTTTTAAACCATCTAGTCAAATATCTAAGGTTTCAAAAGATGGGCCTAGTGTTATATACGGCAACTAAGCCATGAGGATGATGGGATGTCTACAAGTGTCAGATGGTTTGCGTCATTGGGAAATGGGATGGCCTTTCTTTGTTTTTCGACAGCTTCCCCACTTCAGATGGGAGTTTCTATTGCAATACCTGAAAGCTTTTGATCAGAACTTTGTTACAAGGCATTGAAAGGATGAGAATTGCTTGGCTTGGCTCAAGAGTTGTACTGTGAAGATGTGAGAGTTCTGTAGTTTGTGCTTTTTTTGGCCTGGAATAGACATACCTTTAGCGTGTAAGTACATTAGGCGCACGTACAAGTCAAAGGAGCTGTTTTCTATGCATGTCTTCTATCGTTTTGTACAGTTTTAAAAGGAACACTACATCAGCAGCATGCGTATTCCCAAAGGCTCATGGGATATTGCCAATGCAAACTGGCATTGTTTTGTTTGTCGTTTCGCCCTTGTAGAGTAATACCAGTTACCTCAGCTATGCAATGGAGCTCCAGGTCTTATAGTAGAGGGTAGCCGAATGCTATGTGTATAGGCTCCGCCCACATACGTGTTCAATATTGAAAGAAAGGAGTGCTCTCAATGTTTTGGGGGGGGGGGTTTCTGGACTTCAATAGTATTTTATGGATCCTGAAGCATTTCATCTAGCCGCTTGCTGTGAGTCCCGTTACCCAAAGGTATAGAAGCTCATCAGAGCCGTGTAATAGCAGCGTTAGTCTGTCTTGGCTTTTGAACTGCTTTCACTGGAGTGGTTTGCAATGGCATTGTTTTGCAGAATGACCTTGCCGAGATATTTTATCTCTCGTCCGAGAGCGAGTGCCACCCACTGTTTCCACGTTGTGAATGGAGAAAAAAGAAATGTTATGAAGAGGAAAATATTTATTTGTTGGTTTGTTTTGTGCCTTTTT
>CM067492.1:7889192-7912777 GCA_034552555.1 Semaprochilodus insignis | reverse complement strand
ATATATATATATATATATATATATATATATATATATATATATATATACACACACACACACACACATATATATATATATATATAGCATCTGTGGAACCACCTCGATCATTGTGTTCACTCTCTGTATCCTCCCCCACACACTCTCCAGCAGCTGTGGGACGCACTGCAGTCAGCATGGCTCCAGATACCTGTGACAACCTACCAAGACCTTACTGAGTCACACCCAGCATGTCTAGCTGCTGTCTGAGCTGTACATGGGGATTATTCTGGATTTTAGCTGGTGGTCATAATAATGAGACTCGACTGTGTATTTTAAATGCAGTCATATAGGGTTTTTTTAAGTATCAAAGGTGGTAAGACATCTCTACTCTGTGCGTCTTTCACTGTAACTTGATTGTCCCATCCTTCCATCTGGTGTCTAGTATTGAAGACTCCCAGCCTACAGATTAATATGCCCAGTATGGTGTGCAGTATGCAAATATGCCAAAAGCGGGCCTCATTGCTGTTGTGTCGATGGAACCAGGAAGCATTTTACTTGTGGTCATACCTCAGATGTGTGGGCACAACACTTTGATATCATGCATATTCCCAAAATACCTTGGGCTGTTTCCTGGGAATGGGAATCCCATAGCTCTAATTTGTAGCTATGTTGCTAGGTTGTAGCTAAATGCAAGTACTCAAGCAAATAGCCTGCATTTCTTAGCCACAGAGAATTCTTCAAGGCTTGGATAAGTGAGGTCAAAGGAGCCAGTATGGATGGAGAGGCATATAGGCCATGGAGTAACGGACACCCAACCCCCGCCCGAGCGCTTGTCCCAGGTTTTCCGTTGCTAGGGCAATGAATACAAGGTTGCCTAGCTACCTTCCAGGATCCTGGAGCTAATACACAAACCCACATTAACAGCCATTATTTGCGGGTCACATGGGCAGGCCTAGAGGCCACTCCCCGGGGCAGGATGCAGCTGCCTCAGTGGGGGACATATGGATACCCCTCCTTCTCTGCTGTCCTGGCTCCTTCTGTTGTTGCTTAGTCACTCCAATGCAACATTTTAGCAGGCCCACATATTATAAAAGTCATCTTGAATGGCCAACACAGCATTTCTAGCAATGTTGTAGTCCTAGTAACAGTACTATCTGGTAAAACGTCTCAGAATAAAGTAAGGTGAAACTCCACCATGAGGTAAACAATAGACTAACAATTGGTTTGGGCTAGATCTGAAAATTGACTCTATACCCAAGGGAATCTCAGCCCACCATCTGCCATGGTTACAGGGCTTATTTGATAGTCCCTGAAGTCTTTGTTTATGCTGTCTTAAGACACTGCAAGCTTGCAAACAGTTTGCGAACAGCACACAAACGCCAGATACCCTGTAAGATCAGTCAGATGCTAGTTAGGAATGTTGTTTGAAATCTATCAAGACCCACGATTTACAGCCCTTCTGTTTTTTGTTTATAGGCCCGTTGCTAACAACACATAATGATAATGAGTTTTTACCCATCATACATGATACATGCATCTTCAGTATAAAACACTCTTGGATTATATATTAAACAGGGGTTCAGGATATTATACACCAGGTCCTTGCCTGAGGAAGACCAGGAGGATTCTAAAGGATCCCACCCACCCAAGCCACTGTCTGTTCTCACAGCTGCTGGGGGGCGGGAGGAGGTTCAGAAGCTGCCGGTTCCGAGTTTCTCCCCCACACCATCAGGCTGCTGAACAGCCAGTAGTGCTGATGCATCGCTAAAGTGTACTGTCACTACACATCTCACCTCAAGCATCATCACGATGATCTCCTTGGACAATCCACACCCTTACTCTCACCATCACTCTGCACTTTAGTTGTAGCAGAACTATACCTGCACATATAGACTGACATCTTCTTTACCTTTTATCCATATATTGTATATTTGGAATATACTGTATATATGTATTCTATTGCCTGTATTCACCCTGCATCTCCTTTATCTACCCCAGACTCACCAAACTGCATATACGGGAATGTGTACATCTGTATATGTCATACTTTCTATTCATAACTTCATATTACTGTTATATAAAACTGTATATTTGGCCTAACTGAGCTATTCTGGTGTTTAGTACTGAGTGTATTTATTGTCTATTGTGTATATTTTGTATTCAAATACTGCAGGGGATTACACAAGATTATCACTCACCTTCACATCTGTGTAAATGTGACAATAAACATGATTTGATTTGATTCGATTTGAAACGTTTTGCAAAACTGAGCACGCTGCCTTTTTCCTAACATGCGTTCTTGTGCATCACTGACTCTGAGCAAAAAGACTGCGTTGTTCTTGCGCTCTGCAGAAATACCATTTCGCTGCCAGCGTATGATGTCATTTCCACCCATTACCATGAGACAGACTGCGTCTCTCAAGCTTCCTCAAGCAGCCTCCTGAATTCTGTTCTCTGCAGAGCACAAGTACTTGCAGTGGCTCCTAAGCACTTAAGGCAAATGGGCTATGTCATCCTTGCTAGCAATGAAGAGGAAGTGAAAGAAGCAGACCTGACTCTTTTCAGTCGTTTTTGTTTTGGACACGTTAGATATGCTAATCTGCTGAAACAAAACAGCACCAGAGGCAACCAAAGTTAACGTTCATCCAGAGTAGCACTTGCTGCATAACGTACAGGTACTAAGGGTTTCTCAGCCGTGAAACAGAGGGAATGTAAGAAAGTGGGAGTTTGGGCCAAAAGTAACCTTTAAACCTGCGGCGGTATTTTGTCCAGTTTCATAGCTCAGGGTAAGTCTTAGTGTTGTCTAAATCACACTGGCAAATCTGCACATACTACCCAGATAGCAAAATTGTTCTGGTCCAAATCTGGCCCACTTTCCCCATTTTTATCTGGCCTAGGTGCCGCACGGATTGACGGCCCTTGGGCGGACCACTTCCGGTTGCAAGATGTGGGTCAGATTTGGGTCACACATCAGCCAGAAGTAGGCAATTCTGCAGCATGGACCAGAGATTTTGGAACATGTGGGCCAAATTAGTTTCTATATATGTGGGACACTTTTGGATCACATGCAGTTTGCCACTAGGCAGTATATGCCAGAAGTGGACCAGAGATGTTTTGGGACAGATGGGCCAAATGCACGTTTTATATATGTGGATCATCTTTGGCTCACATGCAGATAGCCAGTGCTGGGAGTGGGCCAGCAGTGCCATATCTTTGCCAGATGTGGCCCACATCTGCATGCTATCTGGGTAAATGGATGTGGTTTGAGCAAGTGAAGAGAGGTTTTAGTAAGGTGTTATTACAAAAGCTTTGAGCTATTTGAGTGAATATTGCGTTCTAGTGTTTGTTAGCAACGTTAGCCTCATAGCTCCAGTTCTAAACTAAAAAAGCAAAATTTGGACTCCAAACATGCCTTGGCTGTTTCACTACAGCCAGGTTAACTGATAAATTTGGTAAATTTGATATTTTACCAAACTATTCTTTTAACAAATACATAAACATGTCTTAAAAACATGTCTGTGGAATTCCCATTTAAATGTGGAGATGTGCCAGTGTTGCACCTTTAACTGCCGACACTTCAGATTAAACAGCGTCTTAAAATAGGTTGTACCAGAATCGTGTACACAATTGAGGAAGAGCGTGTCTGTTTAGTTAGAAAGTTAAGCTCATGCATCATTTGCTATGGGCTACAATGTGACATTAAGTGCACACCAGAGATGGCAGAAGACCAAATGACTTCAGCAGTTTATATTTGAGGTTTGCTCTCCATGGGCAACCGCTCCCGCCTCTTCACCCTGCTGTCCTATTCTCATCTCCACAGCTGTTTGAATTCCTTTTGCTGTCCCAGCTGCTAGAGCCCTCCCAGCCGAATGTTTGGCTGAAGTCCATCATCTTGAATTTATCACATTTGTGCCAGGCATTGTCAACAACTGTCATACAACTGCCACCCTTATCGTGTGTAGTTTCATCAGCTTCAGCACGATAGGAATTCTGTGGATGTAAATGTTTAATGAAAATGACAAGTGAACTCCAAAAAACAACAAGTAATAAATGGTTCTTAGCTTCTTGTAGGGATGGATAGAGGAAAAACCTTTAGATGGCATGGAACCCTAATAGGGCAGGCACTAAAATTAAGCACACAGCTGTACTGATTCAAAAGTGTTATACTCCTACGTTGTAGTGTCCAGTATAGTTAAAATTACTGATGTATTTTTATTAAAGTACTGACGTGAATTACTGACAATTACTGCATGTGACAAAGGCAAGGACAAGCTTTATTGCTGTACCTGACTCACCCAACAGCCACAGTTGCAAACATTCAGGGAACAGTGATGCCCTCCATGAGTCATCCTGTTAGTGCCAGCACCATTGGCAATATTGGCATTGTTGCACAACGCAGGACTACATGCATGCAGACTGTTATGACGGCTGCCCTTAACACCACATCAGCATCGCCAAAGATTGCAATGGTGTCGTGTTAGACTGACATGGAGTGACTCAGAATGGCAGCACGTCATCTTCAGTGACGCGTCCTGCTTTTGTCGTGGTGGAGACGACCAACAAATTCATGTGTGGAAGCACCATGGTCAGCACCAAGATGAATGGTTTGTTGTCACGCGTCACATGTCCACAAGGCCTGGTGTCACTCCACCTCCACCCCTACTGCAAAATCTGCAGGAACTGTGTGAGAATATTCAAGCTGCATGGGATGGATTATCACAGGACACCATTAGGAACCTCTACAACGCCATACTGAGAGACACTACTTCTGTATGTGTAGCTCTGTAAATATTGCCCATATCAGTCTAAATGTATCATCATTTATTGTTCCTAGTAACTTTTATCTTCCTTAGAATGGCATTGCAATCCCACACTCCTTCTGGGTGCAACTATAGTTTTGATGATGAGACTCTCAGTAGGCCCTTGTAGACCTCAGAGTCTTGTAGGCCGAGACCCCAGCCTCACCTGAAGCAGCCGGCTGAATGAGGAGCGCCATAAGCTGGGCAAACCATAAGCCGGCTAGTCTCCATGCTCGACTAAAAACTAACAGATAACCCCAAGAGACTGGCTTTTCCTTCTAATCTCTTCCCCCCTTTAAACTCATTAACTCATTGCAATCCAGTGTCTGCTCCTTTGATAATAACCAATAAACAGTAGTTGCTATCTACGCTGGAACTACTTTTTTTGGTGTAATTTTCTCACATGTTTTATTTCTCCTGTAAAATGAAAGAAAAATTGACTAGTTGCAAAATAATGACCTTCCTAAGAGCCACCACTACTTCCTTCATAAAGAACAGCACTGTCAGTAAACAAAGCCTGAATTATTAAGCTAAGAGAACTGATAATTACGCATTCGCTATCCTGCTTCAGGGGTCCTGAAAAACTTTCAGGCTAAACTAGGTGAGGAACCGCAGTCACAGCTTCACAGCTATATGTGTTGCAAGAGTGTATAATTTCCACTGCACTCCTGAATGTTAAGTCTGTCAGCAGGTCTTACAGGTGCTACCACATGGCCTGAACCAAAAGCTTGACCGACATAGCAACAGTAACTAAAGGGCCTGTCAGAATGTTGCAAAGGGTCAGTTTGTTTTAATTCAAAACTTGCCTAATACTTTCTGTCCGAATACTTCTGTTTCTTGGTGTTCTTGATTAACTAACCTACCCAGCCTACTTACAGTAGAAATCCAACAGAGAGATGTATTTAAACAGTGTGGGGTGGTGAAATCAGAATGCAAACGGCCAGAAGACCTGCCAAAATGCCATGGATTGTTGCGTGGGGAAGACGAGTAGGAACCCAAAGCTGCTCTTTGTGTTCTAAAAAATTCCTCACCCTGCAATTAGGTGTGCGGAGTCATGTGCTCCCAGTTTAGTCCACCACTGCGTCTTCCTCCCAAGAAAAAAACATTGTCCAGATGATGCTAGTTCTTTTTTCTCCTTTCAGGAAATACTGGAATGTTTGAATATCAGTGAATAGACCCTGAACGCCTCCGAGCTTCTTGACATGAGCACATGGGAGGATATGAGGTGAAGCGTACCGCACTCTGACAAAGCAAAACCAGAGACTAGCTGGTCACGTGACAAGAAGATGACATCATTTGGGCCAAATCTAGGACGGAGGGAGGAGTGACAACGGGGAGGCTGGTTGGGGGGGTGGGAGGGCGCTGGCTTTCTGGAACATAAGCTGAGCTCACCCTGATAGCATCTCCTACAGTGGAGGCATTCAGCCGTTTAGCATTTTAAATCACTGGCTGTACAGTAGCTTACAGTGTAGTTACAGACCACCAGTTCTCAGCATAGCGCTGCTGCAATCTCCTAACCCACAATTTTCCATCACAGGGAAAGATCTAATGGCAGAATCTGCTGTGAATGGGACATGGGCTTATAAGAGATAAAAGACTGTTATGTATAAAAACTATATTTTTAGGCATAACAATTCAGTGTTTACTATCAAGTAAACAAATACACTTTCTGCATGTTAATGGCCTCATATTGTGGTCATCTTGCTCTTTTGAAATATAGTTTTATTAGTATGTAAATATTATTAAATATGCTAATTTTATTTTGAGGTCTACTGATAAAGTTTGTGGTTTCATGTATGCAAAATATATACATAAATTCAGATTTACCATCATCAATATTACATAGTACAAAAACTCAACAAAAAGACGACACGTGTAGGTTCATTGGTGGTTTTGGACAGTGTGCAAAACACCTCCTGGTATTCAGGGAGTCCCCATGTTTGATGTCTTAAGCCCTATTTGGATGGGATTCATTATACTTGGGGAGGTGGAGTTCACTGATTTTAGTCCCATCCGAATGCACCAGGTCAGACTGTGGATACCAACTGTGTGCTCCAGTGTCAGTAAGGATTCTGGCACCTTTTACCTTCAAACGAGCCACAAAATAACCTCAAGTTATATTAATCCTATGCAGCTCGACATAAAAATATTTCCCTTGACAAGGAAATATTTTGTCATGTCCTGTGGAATAAAAGGAAGTGACTTCAGACTGGTGAGTAAATGGAGGGCAGGGTGAAGATGGAGAGAATGGACTGTGTGAGGTATGAATTTGAAACAGTGCATCATTTTACATATTGCTCCTTTAATTCTCAGAGCTAAACAGAGGTTGTAAAACGTCCATGTAAAAATATGGATCTCAGACCAAAAGGAAAAGTGTATCATATGGAATATAGGTCATGAAATAAAACTTCATTCGCGCTAATAAAATTGCTCCTTCCAGTTCCAATGAACTGCAAAATGGCATACATTCTCAGGTAACGCTGACAATATAAAGCACATTTATAAAATCGATTTTTTTCTTGTCAGCTGTCATGTTTTATTAGTACTAATAACATTTTTATGTCCAAACAGAATCTCTAAACCAAAGCTGCTCAAGAACACCTCGAACATCTGGACCAGGTGTGCCAGAACTGGCGCGGATCTGGACTCTGCAGCTGCAGACTCAGCGAGCGCCAGATTGACGCCGCCACCGTCGAGCGCTCTGATTGGCTGTCGCGGTCTGCATCAAAACGTCATAAACGTGTATGCCCCGCCCCCTCCTGTGCTGCTCCGACGGTGCTGTGAACGGTCTCAGTGTCAACATTAAAGACATTCTCAGCCTCCTTTGACTTGTGTTCGCCTCCTTCAGGAAAAATGGTGAGTAATGTGGCTCTTCGGCTGTCAGGGACCAGCCAGACTTTGTTTCTGCTGTTCCCCACTCGTTTCACTTCATTTCATCCTTCAGCTTGTCGCTTTTAAACGGCTGTAGCGGCTTTTTCTGTAGAGTGGGCGCGTCTGTTCCACCAAGATGGAGGCTGAAGCTCATACCATGAAATCATACAGCCCTAAACACATGCCGAGTTAAACACAGCTCTGTAGCACATCACCAGATATCAGTTTGTGTTGTCAGTGTCTGTCGGGCTGACTGACTTTCATGTGTTGGCTTTGAGCTGGACCTAATCATTATTTCCCATATTTCTGCTTTCTGGAGAGCAATTCCATTGTTCCTCTGTTGCCACTATTAAGACTCCATGCTCCATTAACCATGCCTCATTTCATGACCTCACAAGACCTGTCTTGTCCAGCATGCACCATCCATTTCATCGCATCGCATCGCATCGCATCACATCGCATCAATAACATGCTTTCTGATCAAATGACACTACATTTCAATGGAAGATGCTTCCTTGGTCGTTTAAGGGGTCTGTTCTGTTGTCCTGGCTAATGCAACCAATGCATGTATTACTCATAAGTGGCTCTTACATAAGGATGGAGGGAGTGATAAAAGATGCACTACCATTAGGAAGGAGGAGAGAATGTTCTTGAAAGTGTACCATCACCATCCTCCCCTCCTCCATTCGCTGAAGGAATAGACTGGGTGTGGACCCCTGCAGCTGTCTGCCGGACCTTATGTCTGGCATGGCTGACTAGTTCCTATTCCTGTTACAGTTAACACCTGCTCATGTCCTTGAGGGACGTTGCATTTCATTCACTTCGAGCTTTTGGTGTGGTCGACCTCAGACACTGTAAGAGACTGCAGCAGGGAGTTTGTTCAGACATGGCATCTTTGTTCTGGCTCTTATTTATTTAATATTTAATATTTAATTTGGATATGAGGGACGTTTGATTAGTTCAAAGATCCCAGTTAAGCTCTGTTTGACTGAAGATGCCTCGCAGGCTGAGTAAAATTTGAGCGAGGGCTTAAAATGTTTGTCATCCATTTTGTTCCTGTTTGGCAGTGAGACGCTTTAGGAAAGAGGAAGGAAGAATTATCTCGGCTGAGTTGTCACTTGTCCTGATGCAGTTGGTCTCTTGGCTGGTCTGTGCCGGATTGTGCCGCTTGGGTGCGGCTCTGTCATGGCACAGTTTCTGCAGCATCGCAGTGAACGGAGAGCATTCTGCTGACTCCTAGCTCTGCTACAGTGCTAGACTTGCGTCATCAGTTTTTTCCATAACTTCGGACGTCAACAGCTTGTCCTTTCCTCCCCAGGGTAGGGACAGTTCTTACGTTCAGACAGATTTGACTTTGACTAAAACATGACTTTTATTCTCTCCGCAGCGCGAGTGCATCTCCATCCACGTGGGTCAGGCCGGTGTCCAGATCGGCAATGCATGCTGGGAGCTCTATTGTCTTGAACATGGCATCCAGCCGGACGGGCAGATGCCCAGCGACAAGACCATTGGAGGAGGAGACGATTCCTTTAACACCTTCTTCAGTGAGACTGGAGCTGGAAAGCACGTCCCCAGGGCTGTGTTTGTGGATCTGGAGCCCACTGTCATAGGTAGTAATCTTGTGCATATTAGTGTGATAAAAGTTAGTTTGCTGTGGTCATCTATTTAACCTCATCTGTCTTTCCAGATGAGGTCCGCACTGGAACTTACCGCCAGCTGTTCCACCCCGAACAGCTCATCACAGGAAAGGAGGACGCTGCTAACAACTATGCTCGTGGTCACTACACCATTGGCAAGGAAATTATTGATCTGGTGTTGGACAGGATCCGCAAACTGGTGGGTAGTTGTGAGTTGTTTGATACTGAGGGATAAAATGATTATGTATTTAGTATTTATGTGCCTTTTTTTCCTTTTCAGGCTGACCAGTGCACAGGCCTCCAGGGCTTCCTGGTCTTCCACAGCTTTGGTGGTGGTACCGGTTCCGGTTTCACCTCCCTGCTGATGGAGCGCCTGTCTGTTGACTACGGAAAGAAGTCCAAGCTGGAGTTCTCCATCTACCCAGCTCCCCAGGTGTCCACTGCTGTGGTGGAGCCCTACAACTCCATCCTGACCACACACACCACCCTCGAGCACTCTGACTGTGCCTTTATGGTAGATAATGAAGCTATTTATGACATTTGCCGTAGAAACCTCGACATTGAGCGTCCTACCTACACCAACCTGAATAGGCTCATTAGTCAGATTGTGTCCTCCATCACTGCCTCCCTCCGATTCGATGGTGCCCTCAATGTTGACCTTACTGAGTTCCAGACCAACTTGGTGCCCTACCCCCGTATCCATTTCCCACTGGCTACCTACGCTCCAGTGATCTCTGCAGAGAAAGCTTACCATGAGCAGCTCTCTGTGGCTGAGATCACCAGTGCTTGCTTTGAGCCAGCCAATCAGATGGTGAAATGCGACCCACGTCACGGCAAGTACATGGCCTGCTGCCTGCTGTACCGTGGTGACGTGGTGCCCAAAGATGTGAATGCTGCCATTGCCACCATCAAGACCAAGCGCACNTGACGTGGTGCCCAAAGATGTGAATGCTGCCATTGCCACCATCAAGACCAAGCGCACCATCCAGTTTGTGGACTGGTGTCCCACAGGTTTCAAGGTGGGCATCAACTACCAGCCCCCCACTGTGGTTCCAGGTGGAGACCTGGCCAAGGTGCAGAGGGCCGTGTGCATGCTGAGCAACACCACAGCTATTGCTGAGGCCTGGGCTCGTCTGGATCACAAGTTCGATCTGATGTACGCCAAGCGTGCCTTCGTTCACTGGTATGTTGGTGAGGGTATGGAGGAGGGAGAGTTCTCTGAGGCCAGAGAGGACATGGCTGCTCTGGAGAAGGATTATGAGGAGGTTGGAGTTGACTCCATTGAGGGTGAAGGAGAGGAAGAGGGAGAAGAGTATTAGATTAGGGTTATGTTAAGGGACAAAAAGGGAAACTGAAATGGTGGACCAGTATTTACACACGATATTCCTGACGTATCCAGCGTAAAAGTGTCTGCTGCAGAATGTAAGAAGCGTGTTGTTACATAAGTTGTTTGTTTTGGCCAGTGTAATTGTCTGTGGTATTTGCCAAATAAATTTTTAAAAATGTGACTGAATAAAGAGATATGGAGTGTGATTGATATGAACATGTGAGCATGTTTGATTAATACTCCACAGTTCTGTCTTGTGGAAGGAGTGCACAGTAAGCCCAGTAGGTTTGAGATGGATCTATAGAGAGGAAAGTCATACACACAGCTGGGTTGGTATTAGCTTTGTGCTAGGTGTTTGGAGGAGGTATGGATGCTTACTGCAGTATACATGAGGCCTTTGAAATACATGCCGGAATGGTGTGCACCCTCTACTGGTCATCTGGTTAATTGCATTAGTTCATACAGTGCTCTTCAGCCTTATTGGAGGATGAGGCTAACTGCACTCAACAGAACAGGCCACATCTGTAGTTTATGTAATATTTTATTAAACTGCTTCAAATGCCATATGTCTGCTCTATCCTTGGGCCTCCTACCCACCCAGATAACTGTAGTGCAGTTTCAGTAGTGTAGCAAGTTCAACACGTACATTAAAAAAAGGAATGTCAACACGTCTGAAAATACCCAGTAGGAATGTAGAAAACACTTTGGGTCAAATGTTGGTATAAAAAGCAATTACAAAAAACAGAAACATCTACAGAATATCTCCGCTGACTGCACATTCCTACAACATTACAATGACCACTGTATTGAGTCTTGTTTACACCACCCTGCGTAGAAGGACCGAACGCTTCTGTCCAGGCACCTGCTGGTTCACCAGGCTCCAGAGAAGAGAAGGCACTGAGCTCCATCCTGCCCTTCCAGACTGGCCTGCAACGAGAACTTCAGATAGGGGCTGGTAGCCCTTCAGACGCCTGAGGAAGGAGACAGAAAAATGGCCATAATAAAGGTGCATATACATTTACCTTTTACTGCAACTGTGTAGTGAAAGGCCGTAATTAAAACCTGCCTTGGAAGTCTTTGTGCACCAACCAAAGACAGAGATCAATATCAGCATCATGACGTTTAGATCCTAGATCCTAAGCAATGCAAGGATAGTGGAAATTTCCAGACTCACCTGTAAGCGAAAGCCACAGTCCCTACTGCTGATGCAATAGCCAGGACGCCCAACACCATGGCTATAGTACCCATGCTGGTAAACCTAGAACCTGCCAAACAGAAGAGGAAAAATAAGATCATAGCTATGGATGGCTTCAGTGGTTTCTGACCTTATATGATGTACTGCTATCTTTAAAAATGAGCAAAACTGCATTTCATAGCTACAAGTAGCAGCAGCTCTATAGAGGCCTAAACTTGTTTGTACTTTTGTAAATTTTGTAGACAACAGTTCACCAAGCCAGTCCATCAGAAATGACTCAAAAACCCATCTTAACTAGATCAGTTTTGAGGCGATTGTGATGCTAATTGGTGAAAGATAAGTGTCCATTTCTTGTTACCTACATTAGATTCATAGATCCAGTTTAATCTATGGCCAGCTCAGTGTTTCCAGAACATTGGTGCTATACTGAAATGATGCTCATTGTGTAATATTTCAAAACTATGGCATTTCAATTTGATGCGTTGAACCGAACTTTATGTAGTAAACTACTCCTTATATCTTAATGCATCAGCTGCTCGTCATCCCCTGTATGACCTTAGGTGACCCGTGAGTCTAAATATGACCTCGGCAACCCTTTGATAGGTTTAATTGATGTATTATATTGAGGTATGGTGTGTCATATGGTCACGCTGTTCCACTGTAGATAAGAAATATATATCAGCTGTTGGGAAAATTTGAGACATTTTTCAGTTTTTGACACAAACTGAGAAAGCCTGTTTGCCTTTCACATCGTATGTAAATTTCATGATGAATGGACCAACAGAAATGTCCCAGAATTATGTATTTTTTGTGCTATATAACAGCTTAGACCTGCATGGCAGCAAAACCAGCACATTGGTGTGTTTTGGATGCTGGCATGCTGGCCAACCAGTAATACCATGTGCTATAAACCAGCACCAGATCAGCACTAAACCAGCATCAAAATGATAAACATCACTAGACGTTCTGCCTCCACATGGAAGTTTCAGATGCTGTATCTCACCTATCACTACATTTACTCTGGCACTAGTCACAGCCAGACTGACATCATTAGTCATGGATACGTTGATGCAGAAGACTCCGGAGTCGTTGAAGAAGTGGCGGAGAACCAGCTGGCACTCTGGAGAAGGGGTCACAGCGTTGCAAATAGTTTTGACTGGTGAGAGACAGTCTGCATCGGACACCACGGTGCACACCTCTGTAGGCAAACTGACAGGAGACAAAACCAATGTCACTGAAGAACCTGCTCTGTCATTTGCATTGTGTTTTAAAGTAGGACTGTGCTTCCCAACACTGGACCTGAAATACCATGCCTGTCGCATTTTAGGGGTTTCACCGGATTTGGGCACCACTGGCCAGATGATAGGTTAACACATCCTCTAATGTCATTTTTCAAATGTTAATACCGTTCTATAACATTCTGTGAATAATAGTTTTTATAATACATGTATACAGGTACAGATATTCACGCATCCATTCCAGCTCTTTATTATTCTATTCTTTATTCTGTTTATTGGGTTTTAGTGTACTTTTCCTTTAGTTACTTGTTAACAGTATGTGTTCTCGTCTTGTCTGTTCAGTATGGTACATATCATACATGTGTGATCTCACCAAGACAGATTCCTTTTATGTGTAACATACATGGCAAAATAAAGAGATCCTGATCCTGATTCTGATTTTGATTCTGATAAATTTGCTGGACAGTAATAACATGTGGCCATGGACAAATGTGGTGAGTTTATGTTTTATGTTTATTATTAGAAAATCAACACAGTGTTCTGTCATGTTTACCATGGGTATTCAAACTTTTGCATATGACTGTAGACAGAGGTTGTCCAGGTTAGAATCATGGTCATAGACCAATAGTTCCCAACCACTGGTGTCTGCTGAACCTAAATTATTACCCTTGAGTACCTTTGGAGATTTTAAGAAGGATAACATTATTTAAATTTTATTATTATTATTATTATTATTATTATTATTATTATTATTATTATTATTATTATTATTATTATTATTATTGTCACAATTATTAATTGTTAATATTAATTTAATCAGTGATTACTGAATGAATCATATTACCCTCTGTCACTCTATGTACTTCACATTGATGTTCCATGATTTTCTATTGATTTTCTTTTACCTTAAAAACATATTTTTTACAGTGAGATGTGATTGAACAATGACATTATGCCCCAATTAACCTCTGTAATAGAAGAAAGAGCTTCACCGGTATTTACCTTCCCTGGCAGGTAATAGTGAAGTCCACAGCATTCGGCTCCAATTCAGCCATCAGAAATGTGCTGGTGGCCTGTACGATCTCCACACTCTCAATACCATCTGAGAAAAACATATTGGTGTTTCAATGGCAGTTACTTTTAAAGGAAAATGAAACAAGAAAAAAGCAAGAAAGGAAACAATGTCGAGCCATTATAATAACTTTCGATAATCCAAATGCTTGGAATTAATCTCAGTTTCATAAATGTTTTACATTTGGTTGCAGATGAATATAAATATATGAAATACATAAATATACATGCATATATATATATATATACGCTGCCTGGCCAAAAACAGTCCACTTGGCCATTTAACTAAGCAAATAGGTAGGAGCCTCTCATTGGATAATTACTGCATGGGTGATTATGTTTCAGCTATTTAAGTTATTTAACCCAAACTGATGCAGTGAGTAGCTTCTTATTTGTTAAACAACCATGTGGAAAGACACATACTGTGGTTGTTAATCTGTTTCAGAAGGATCAAATTATTGGCATGCATCAAGCAGAGAAAACATCTAAGGAGATGCTGAAACTACTAAAATCAGGTTAAGAACTGTCCAACGTGTTATTAAACAGTGGAAGGACAATGGGGAAACATCATCTTCCAGGAAGGAATGTGGTCAGAAAAAAATCTTGAATGATGGTGATCGGCGATCACTTAAACGTCTGGTGAAATCAAATAGTAGAAAAACAGCAGTAGAACTCAGGGATCTGTTTAATAGTGAAAGTAAGAGCATCTCCACACGCACAATGTGAAGGGAACTCGAGGGATTGGGACTAAACAGCTGTGCAGCTTTAAGAAAACCACTCGTCAGTGAGGTTAACCGGCAACAACGGCTTCAATTTGCTAGGGAGCATAAAGATTGGACTCTGGAGCGATGGAAGAAGGTCATGTGGTCTGATGAGTCCAGATTTACCCTGTTCCAGAGTGATGGGCGCATCAGGGTAAGAAGAGAGGCGGCTACTGTACAAGCCTGTGGGGACAGTGCTATGATCTGGGGTTGCTGCAGTTGGTCAGGTCTAGGTTCAGCAGCGTTATGTGCCCAAAGAGTGAGGACAGCTGACTACCTGAATATCCTGAACCACCCGGTTATTCCATCAATAGATTTTTTCTTCCTTGATGGCACGGGCACATTCCAAGATGACAATGCCAAAATTATGGCTCAAATTATGAAAGAGTGATTCAGGGAGGATCAGACATCATTTTCACACATGGATTAGTGACCACAGAATCCAGACCTCCAGAACCCAATTGAGAATCTTTGGGATGTGCTGGATAAGACTTTGTGCAGTGGTCCAATTCTCCCATCATCAATACAAGATAGTGGGGAAAAAATTAATGCAACTCTATACAGAAATAAATGTTGTGACATTGCAGATGCTTGTGGAAACGATGCCAACATCGAATGCGTGCCGTGATCAAAGCGAAAGGTGGTCCAACTTATATATATAACTTGGTCCTGGGTTCCAGAATGATGAACAGAGCTGTAAATTATTCCATTATAACTGAGGAAGCTGTTATTAATGTATATAAAACAACACAAATCATATAACACATTGCAAGTGATACATTGAATAGTGGTAAATTGTAAAGTGTAAATTCAGTGTGAATAGTGATTAAATGTCTTTATATAGATTCATTAAAGCATAAAGCATAAAAACAGACACTCACCAACCACTTCGATCCCAGTGGAGAAGGAGCCATAGCGGTAAATAACACAGTCCAGCTCCACACCTGATGCCTCACGTTTCTCAATCACAACAGCAGGCTGGACCCCTAAAGTCTCTCTGTCCATCACCACCTCAGAATTGATCACTGACCCTGTGGAATTAAACAGTCCAGTGTTTGCTCCCTGTCTCCTCACACAAATACAGCATGCACATACTGGCATGAATTTACTCTACTACTCATTCTGTTGGATGGGACACTTAACCTGCAGGGTCCCCATGTTTTTGATTCTCATCATCTGGAATTATTTCACTCCATTAAACATTAGAGTCGGGTTATTAGAGTCACTTATAACTAATAACTAATACTAATGCTGATGTTCACATTTTTAATTCTCCATTTAAGCCCATTAAATCTCCTTACGTTAACTTATATGGTTATAACTTTAAAGTTGAGATAGATAGATAGATAGATAGATAGATAGATAGATAGATAGATAGATAGATAGATAGATAGATAGATAGCCTTTTTATCATCCCACATGGAGAAATTTGCATTGTTACAGCAGAATATACAGTAAACAGATACAGAGCAAGAGGGAGACTGAAGTGCAAGTAATACAAAATACAAGAAATTATAAAAATGAATAAATCTCTAAAAATTAAAACAAATGTACAAATTACACCCATTGCACAGATGTATATTTCACAGTTACTGAAAGATATCACACAGCTATTGTATAGATATTGCACAATTACGTTCTCTTATATTACTCATCTCTTACTTTACTGATTTATTCTTGTTGCCAAATTCTATAAATATTAACTGTCATTTTTAGTAGAAATAGAACATTTTTTAGAGATTTCGAATTACTTATCAAACTGTCAAATTCATTTGATTTATGACTTGTTATATTTTTATTATATTATATAGTTCTGTTATTATATTTTTGCAGAGCAATAAAAAAAACAATCAATGTATTATTTTTCCCCTCTTTGTTCTGATTTTTCATGTAATTTAAAAAATAAATTTTTTCTTTTGTTTTGCTTGTTGCTTCATATTTTAATTTTTTGGTATGCTGTAAGTAGGGTTTATTGGTAGCGGGTATATTGTGGCATACATTGTTCATTAAATCATACTCATAATTCGATATCACCTGATACCCATGTGATGTAAGCCTAGTGTACGCTGCCACGCTAGTGAATAAACAGTGCTCAGCAATCTGAGCTAGAAATCATTTTAAACATTCCACTTTGGCATATTCCTAGGAGACATACACTGAGCACTTTTTGCCCAATTTTTAACACACAGAAGCACAATCACAACATGCTGATTGATTTGTTAAAGTGTCTTTGTAAGATATGCTGTAGAGAGACCTACCTATGTATGTCACCACCTGTTTTAGTTTCAGGGCACAGTCTGACACAAGTTAGCAAAACTACTGTAGCTCAACTTCTCAACATTGGTATGTTATTTTGAATGAGACGGCTTTACTTCACTGATCATTGTTTATAGGCAGAGCTGTCTGCAGTGACTGTGTTTCACGTAGCATTGTAATCAGCCTGTGTGTTTTCCTACAGTGTGAGTATATAACTAACAGGCGTCGTCTGTACACGGTGGTCTGCTGAAATGTACAGTGTGAGTCACCAAACAACAAGGTTTTTAAAATCGCACGGTGTATGTCTGGAAGATATTCAACTACAGCTCAACCAGCCAAAAAGACTCCAACAAGGCATGAAACTCAAATCATAAGCTCCTCGGATGCATTCCTGCCAACACTGTGCTACAAAGTCTGTGGTTGAAATAGATTGATGAGGATCAAAACTATGTAACATACTTAGAACTGTACCGAAGCGCTTTTCTGAGGTGGAACTAAACCCACTCTTCTTTACTGTAGCACTACTCAATCCATGGTTATTAATGTAGCACAGCTAGCTAATGCACTTTCAAAATCAGCTTGATATTAATGATCACCCTATTAATGACTCTAACAACTATTCAGTTGGATGAAAAGGTATTGATGCATGTAATGTAAATAATGTATAGTACAAAGACAGTAAAAGAGTTAGTTTTTTGGGTCATTTTCTGCCAATTGTGTTTCCAGAGGAATTTTGTTTTCCGTATTTAAACCATCCGTGAAGTGAAACACCCACATACACACTTAGTTACTCAAGTAAAATCACACACTAGGGGGCAGTGAGCACACTTGCCCAGAGCAGTGGGCAGCCCTATCCATAGGGGATTAGGTGCCTTGGTCAAGGGCACTTCAGTCGTTACAGGGAATCAAACCGGCAACACTCTGATCACAAGGCTGGCTCACTAACCTCCAGCCCACGACTGCCCCCGTGACTTACAGTGAAGCTTATGGTAGTACAATCAGAATACAATCAAAATCAGGTTTAATGGCCAAGTATGTTGACACACACAAGGAATTTGGTTTCAGCAGTTCGTGTCTCTCTAGTACTGTACCAGTATACACATAACTAACTGACAGTCCACAATGTACACAATGAGTCCATATATACACAATACATACAGACACTGTACAATATACAGTCTAAAAGAGATGACTTCCCTGACCGGGAATCGAACTCTGGCTACAGCAGTGAGAGAGCCAAATCCTAGCCACTAGACCACCATGGACAAAAGCCAAGTAAACAAGTAAACATGTTGTGTATTAGTTGCTGGCGTTTGGCCCCACCTATTAAACCTACACTTACATTACACTGAAACTTACATTCTGCTGTACATGTAGGCAACACAGTGTGTTATGTCATGACTAAGAGGAGTCACTTACCAAACACTGCAGTGGCAGAGCTGGTTGTAGTGGATGCATCAGGAACAGCACCTTCTTCATTCTCGGACGGGACAGTAGAACTCCACTCCTCTGGCTCTGCTGCTTCGTCGGCTCCATTTGTGGGCACAGGGGGAGTCGTTTTAATGCCAGATGCTGGACTGGACCTCCCCATGATATCTGCAGCCTCCTTATCTGGGCTTTCTGTTGATACATTATCGCCTATTATTATCACTATCCTCATTCTTCATATGACACAGCTGGCACACATACTGTAATGTCATCCCCACCTACCTGTTGAGGTGAGCCGAGGAGGCTGCTCTGAGAGGAAGGTGTTTTTAGTGGGACTGACATCAGTGGGTGCGTTTGGAGGAGTGGCGCAGGAAGGATCTGGAATGGCTGCTTGTACAACGACGTGGGGTTTGAAGTTGCCGGTGGCGGTGTATGTGTGAGTGACTGCCAACTCTCTGGAAATGACCGTGCCGCTGCCGTCACCGAAGTCCCAGTTGAAGGTGATGTCTGAATCCCCCAGGTACTCACTGGGGTCATGGAGGGCAACATTGAAAGATACAGCTCGGTTCCGGATAAACTTCTGATCACCTGCATCTTTATCGTTCACTTGGGTAAGAGTGACAGCAAAGGGGATCTGATCTGTAGAAGCAGAGGAATAATGAAGGAACAGTTCAGCTAAACATCTAGATTAGACAGTTTTCCCTTTACCCTGTACAGTAACTCAGTAAGTGTAATGCGTTAGTGTACTGTAAGTAGTGTGTTGGTGTACAATAACTCAGTAAGTGTAATGTGTTAGTGTACTGTAGGTAGTGTGTTGGTGTACAATAACTCAGTAAGTGTAATGTGTTAGTGTACTGTAAGTAGTGTGTTGGTGTACAATAACTCAGTAAGTGTAATGCGTTAGTGTACTGTAAGTAGTGTGTTGGTGTACAGTAACTCAGTAAGTGTAATGTGTTAGTGTACTGTAAGTAGCGTGTTGGTGTACAATAACTCAGTAAGCGTAATGTGTTAGTGTACTGTAAGTACCGTGTTGGTGGACAGTAACTCAGTTAGTGTAATGCGTTAGTGTGCTGTAAGTAGTGTGTTGGTGTACAGTAACTCAGTAAGTGTAATGTGTTAGTGTACTGTAAGTAGTGTGTTGGTGTACAGTAACTCAGTAAGTGTAATGTGTTAGTGTACTGTAAGTAGCGTGTTGGTGTACAATAACTCAGTAAGCGTAATGTGTTAGTGTACTGTAAGTACCGTGTTGGTGGACAGTAACTCAGTTAGTGTAATGCGTTAGTGTGCTGTAAGTAGTGTTTCGGTGTACAGTAACTCAGTAAGTGTAATGCGTTAGTGTACTGTAAGTAGTGTGTTGGTGTACAGTAACTCAGTAAGTGTAATGTGTTAGTGTACTGTAAGTAGTGTGTTAGTGTACAGTAACTCAGTAAGCGTAATGCGTTAGTGTACTGTAAGTAGTGTGTTGGTGTACAGTAACTCGGTAAGCGTAATGCGTTAGTGTGCTGTAAGTAGTGTGTTGGTGTACAGTAACTCAGTGAGTGTAATGCGTTAGTGTACTGTAAGTAGTGTGTTGGTGTACGGTAACTCAGTAAGTGTAATGCGTTAGTGTACTGTAAGTAGTGTGTTGGTGTATCTGTCCTTCCTTCCCCCAATCAGGGTCCAGCGGTCACTTTGTTGTAGCTTGTTTGGACCTGATGGACAGAACTTGGTTCTAGCTAATGGAAACTGTTCTCCTTCAGTGTTTTGTGCTTATGATCATTTGAATAGACATCAGTGTCAGACTAATTAATGAGCTTCTATTAAAGACTGGTGGACTGAGAGACACTAGAGTCTCTTCACCTAAACTGAGCTGATTAAGAGACTTGTTCTATAAATGATAATAGAGCCATAATAAATCATGCTACTGTTACTCTCCATACTTAAGAACATTTGAAGGTAAATACTTTATTACTTTTACTCAGGTGGAGGTCTAAAGGGAGGAACTTCCACTTTTACTCAGGTATATGATTTGTGTACTTCGTCCACCACTGTAAGGTTCCATTACTTGTTAGCTACATTAGGTTTCCCAACGTAAAGCTGAAGAAGAAACCCTTAGACACCAAATACGTCCTGGCTGATTGACAACATTTGAGGTAAGGACATTATTGCATATAAATGTACACATTCAATTGTTTACTACACAGTTAATTTAAGCACATGTCATATGGAATACTGTAAATACAGGATGGAATGTTAAAACACAGACAGATTCTTCCAGCTATATAGAGAATGTAAAAGCAGCAACAACCATTATTATTGTCCTGATGAAACAATGGCTCAGATCTAAACAGTGGACCTTACTCCAGTTTGGAAGTCACAGTGTGTCACGGTTTCGTGCTCACCAGTGATGCAGAACTGAGTGGAGGCATATCCGATGGGGATGAATTTTTCCCTCTTCCTGTAGTGATAGATGACCACATCCATGACATAGGAACCGAGAGGAATGTTGTCTGTGCCGATGGTCAGAGAGGACGAGGGTCCGTCAGACACCTGCCAGTATTTTCCTACAGAGCAAGATCAAGGGTAGTTACAAGGGAAGTTCGGGGGAGGTTGGGGGTTGTCTGCAACTATGCTAAGACATCCTAAGACGTGTGAGTACCACTGAACTTACCACAGGTCTTCCATACAAACACATAAGGTGGTTTCTTGTCTCCGTGCTTGCCGAGTGGAGAACCATCAGGGAAAACAGCATTCCAGTTGTCCATGAAATTCTCCTGAGGGAACACTGTCTCACCCTTGTGACGCTGAGTGCCTAAAAGGGTACATTGTGAATGAGACTGGTTGATTTTATTCTGCATATTTTGCGTATTTTATGTCATATTTTATTCAGCAAATTATTTTTTCTTTAATTCAGTGGGAGCTTCATCTTGTATCTTCTTATACCTTCTTATATCTTTACCATCCAAAACAATGTGTTAACATTTTGATGATGAATGGACCAATAAAAATGCCTCAAAAAATAACTTAATAAAATCAGTTTACACTGAAAGTACAGGATGTCTATTCTTGCCCTCTCCTGTTACGTTTCTAACCTCTGTATGAGATTCAGTCAGCAATTCGGTGCTCCACCACTAGAGGTGTGTGTGGTCCGGGGGCTGCGGCACAGGTTTAACCACTACATTACTACATATATACATATGGATGTGACATTTATAGTTTGTTTGAGTGTTGTTGTGCTTTTATGCAGGCGTTTATTCATTAGCTTCATCAGTAAGTGGCCCAAAACTTTAACAAGCAATGAAATTGTTTTATTCTTATTTGTTGTCTGTCTGGCCGACCCCAGTTGCATGTTTTAGTCATAGTCATATATATGCAGCCATCAACTACAACATTAAAACCACCTCCTTGTATCTACACTCACTGTCCGTTTTATCAGCTCCACTTAGTATATAGGAGCACTTTGTAGTTCTACAGTTACAGACTGTAGTCCATCTGATTCTCTGTATACTTTATTACCCTGTTCTTCAATGGTCAGGACCCCCACAGGATCACCACAGAGCAGGTATTATGTGGGTAGTGGGTCATTCCCAGCACTGCAGTGACACTGACGTGGTGGTTTGTTAGTGTGTGTTGTGCTGGTGTGAGTTGATCAGACACAGCAGTGCTGCTGGAGTGTTTAAACACTGTGTCCACTCACTGTCCACTCTATTAGACACTCCTACTTTGCTGATCCACCTTGTAGATGTACAGTCAGAGACGATAGCTCATCTGCTGCTGCACAGTTTGTGTTGGTCATCTTCTAATCCTTCATCAGTGGTCACAAGATGCTGCCCACAGGATGCTGCCCATAGGAAGCTGCCCACAGGATGCTGTTAGCTGGATAGTTCTGGTTGGTGGACTATTCTCAGTCCAGCAGTGACACTGAGGTGTTTAAACACACCACCACCACAACCACCACCACCATGACCATGTCAGTGTCACTGCAGTGCTGAGAATGATCCACCACCCACATAATACCTGCTCTGTGGTGGTCCTGGCCATTGAAAACTGAGGTGATGGGGGATTAACAAAGTATGCAGAGAATCAGATGGACTACAGTTGGACTATATGGTAAGTGGAGCTGATACATTGAGGTGGTTGTAATGTTATGGCTGATATATATATATATATATGTTTAAATGTGTTGTCTGTAGAGGATGTTCACTTATTTTCACTCAGAGAATCAACAGAACATATAACATGACACAGAACGTTAAAACCTTTATATGTGTGTAGAGTCCTGAACCGTGTAACACTGTGCATGTGTGGCTGTTAAACTTACCGTTGACAATGCAGTTTTTGGCCCAAACGACTTGTCCATCAGGCAAAACCACCTGGCTGGATGGGAAGATTATGTCGATATTGAAGGTGACTCTAGCACCAGTCAGAGTTGGTGCATCATTGCGGACGTCAAACTTCACGTCTCCACCTGCGACCATTAACACAAATCACTTTACAAGAAGCACTTTATGGGTTTTATTAGGCTACATTGTATTAGCATATAGGAACCGACCAAAGACAATCTGCCATTGGACAATAGAATCAAATCTAATGAAATCTAATGGAATCTGAATTTGAAAATCTGACTTGATCTGAACTGATCTTGGTACCTGTCCAGCTGTTTCTGTACCGAGGGTCTCCTTCTTTCCAAACTGGATACATCTTTGTGTTCCATGACTGGTACCGTATGAATCTGGGTTTGGACTCACTTCTCTGGGCTTGTTCTGAAATGAGAAGAGTTGCCAAAAGGGGTTAAAAACTGAAAAACACATTATCTTATCAGAGAAGAAGTACAGTACAGTGGAGGAGTCAGTAGCCACCCCTTTGTATTCATTAATTCATTCAGTATCAGGAAAATACACAAAACCAAAAATCTCATGTGATTATATATATATATATATATATATATATATATATATATATATATATATAATATTTGTCTTTACTGCAGCTTCCATTCTTATCAGGAGACTCACTTTCAGTCTTTCAAAGAAATCTACAGGAA
>CM067492.1:7877929-7888892 GCA_034552555.1 Semaprochilodus insignis | reverse complement strand
TGTTTTTACTGACTTCACCATTCCCTTTATCATTCTGATTCATTTTAGTCTTTTAATATTCTTGCTTTTATTTTTTTATTCTTATTTTTATTATTTGATTTTATTAATTTACTTTATGACTTTTTGCATTTTCATTTTATAATCCTTTTTAATTGGACTTATTTTAAATTGTGAGTTATTTATTTTTACTCTTAATTAAATCTTATTTAGTTATTTTCATTTTAGTTTAACCACATTAAATTGCATTTTAATTTCAATCCCTTTAAGATGTAAATGATTGGCTGCATTGAACATAAGGGTCACCCTCAGGTTGATTGAACTGCTTCTTGACTTCTACACATCCTTTCAGACCCATAGTATTGAGGTGTCTTCTCACAGTGGAAGGATGGACAGAAACCTGTGGATGCTTTCAGAACTGAAGCAAAGATAAAACCTGGTGACATTTGTGGTGGTCTATCAGGTCTTGGGGTTTTCTTTAGCATGTGCAAGTGGACTGTGTTAAATCTAATCTCTCCTGAAACATGAATAGCACGACTCCAACACACTTCCTCAACTGTGACCTGCTTACCTCGATGAATAGGCTATTAGGGGCAGGGAAGTGTGACCCAGCGGGGTGCCTGGCACACTCCTCGCTCCAAGCTAATCTGAGGTAGTGCCTAAAACCTATATTCTGAATCACCCAAAGTAGTTGCAAACTTCCTCAATCCTATGCATGTGATGGTTCGCGTGTGACCATACGCTCACCTCTCCTGTAAGGGTGCCCAGCGACGGCCATGAAAAGTCCTCACAATCCTGATTACAATTGCAGCATTATAGAGCCCTGGCAGACGTCCAGCGGAAAGGCGTAAGGCGTTTGGGCAAATCACTCTGAGGGAGCTGGCATTTGTTCAGCTGTGACATTTTTTGGCCTATGGTGGCCTTAAGCAGCAGATTCAAACACCACACTGCTGAGAACCCTTAAATGGTTTACTGCAATTTCTTGATGTGGGATTTTCACCAATTCATTCAGACAGTTTAGTAAGCAGCCCGTGATTTAACCTCGAAACGGCTTCAGTTCTATTAATCCTATAATCTCACTCTTGTTTGAGTGGGCTATTGTTTGGAATGGATAGAGGAGCATGGAGGACAATCTTGTAGTAGCAAAGTATCTAGAGTCAGATTGATCCTCTTTATAAAGGATCCACATCATGAAAGAACTCATTTTCCTCCATTGGATAAGAGCTTGATGTAAACAGTGTTAAAGGGCCAGTAACATGAATAAACAAATTGATTATTAAATTATTCAAGTTTCAAATAGTGCCAATTACTCTCTAGTCCACGCAGTCCATATATGGACACTACTCTGCAAAGACAGCCCATTTTGAATTCATTGTTTTTGTGATGTCACAAGTACCAGCTCCTTTACACTCATCCCCCTATTCGGCTGTTCAACTAGTTCAGGTTCTGCCTGTTCATATTGAAGTTATAGGGAGTGCTTCAGTCTGGGGTGCATTGTGAAGGAAGCTCAATACAGGCTAGCCAATCATATCAGACCTCATTTACATATATCAGTCTTAAAGGAGCAGTAAGTAAGTGATTGTTGCATTCTAAGAGATGCAGACAGTTTGGAAAATGGTCATGTAGAAGTTATTTATGCCTGTTTTCAGTACATAAAACCACATAACCATCCTTTACAGACATTATATAGACAGTATATTCTTTCTGTACATGGAAACTAAGCTGCGAAAGCGCGCCACCATGAATTTCACATGTTTGTGACATCACAAAAAGTAGCACCTTTGACATATATCGTTGCTGTCCAAAAAAAACCCATATGTCTCCAATTTTGACCATTTTTACTTTTAAGCATCATTTGATCTCATGAGCTGCTGTTTACACTGTGTGGAAATTTCATGATGAACTGACCAACAGAAATGGCCCAAAACTGCTTGGGAACACGTCTGGTTCCATTGACTTGCATAAAAATCCAATTAGGTTTTTGCCCTCTCCTGTAAAGCTGCCATTTTGGGAATACTGTTTTTTTTGTTTGGACAGCGACAATATACTGGCTGCAGTTTAGCCTTCTGCATAATTTAAAAATAGCAGCTGTCATTGTGTCAAAGTTGCATGATGAACAGACCAACAGAAACAATCCAAAATGACTTTGAATGAAATCTTGCTACATTAGTGTCTAATGAAATCTGAGAAGGCTTTTTCCTTCTTCTGTAAAGTTTGGAGATTCTGTTCTGACAGTGACAATAGACTATTATCTATGTCATAGCTGTGTTTCATTGAAAGGAAACGTGTGGCATAATTAAATGTAGGTCATACAATGTCAGTGTCAGCTATCAGCAGACTGTCATGGACTGTCGGCCATGAGGTGTCACTATAGTAGCAACTTATGCACAGTACGTCTGTGCAGTGAAGATGTTTGTACTGGCAAGGCTGTATTCCAGTACACAGAGGTATGAGCTCTTATTGACTTTGCTCTATTTAAACCCCTTTTTCATATTTATTATACCCTAGTTTTCAAAAGTCAGGAATCATTTGCTGTATTAATGTGAAATATTTGTTGTTATTTGATATATAGTAAAAACTATATATTGAATTTAAACATAAAATACTTTTCAAAAGGTGTTTTCAGACCTTTTTCCAGTGTTTAGGGATTCTGTAAACAACAGAAATTCCAAAAAACACAAATTATATAATGCAAATACACATTTACCTTCATTTTTAGGAAGTCGTCTGTCTCAGTATTTGATCTCCGCTACTGAAAAATGATGACTAATATGAAATATAAAGAAATATGAAAGGCTGTTGTTGTTTTTTTTGCTGTACCTTTAAGACTTGGAGATATGTAAATGAGTTCTGTTCTGATTGGCTGCCCTGTATATGTGCCTGGTTCAAAAAGCAGTCTGGACTGAAACACACCTTATAACTACAGCATGAATGGGTGGGGCTAAACAGCTATAGGCTGTATAGCTTTGTATACCTTATATATATATATATATATATATATATATATATATATACATGTGTGTGCATAAATGGGCTTCTAAAATTTTGCTGTTTTGTTTCCTTTTATAGACTGCATGAACTAGGGAGTATAGCCAATGTTTCTATACAATAAACACTAATATTTGAAGAAAGCACTGGATATTCCATATGCCCTTTATTTCTGTATAGTATACATCTTCATTAGTCATTTTGGAATCTTGTATGGGTCGTTCATTGTTCTGAACTCATCTAACATCTTCATTTACAGCTAGTTTCCTATTTATTACTAATATTATTGTCCTATTTATTATTTGTGAGGTTAAACTGAGTTTAATTTGATACATTTATATGCAGTTAAATTAGTTTTATATCAGTGAAGACTATTTCTCATTCCACCTCCCAATATATCCCGATACATACATTTTTCTGATTAGTTGCTCTTGCTATTATTGACGTATTTATAGCCTCCACATCACATGCACAAAATAATG
Source organism: Semaprochilodus insignis (assembly GCA_034552555.1). Taxonomy (NCBI): domain Eukaryota; kingdom Metazoa; phylum Chordata; class Actinopteri; order Characiformes; family Prochilodontidae; genus Semaprochilodus; species Semaprochilodus insignis. The sequence continues at coordinate 7,885,425 of CM067492.1, read as the reverse complement.
CTGTATGATTTTATAATAACAGTCCTGCCCAATCAGCAAGCATCCTGCAGGTTAACAGTCTCTGCTGCAAAGGCGTCTTTATGCACAGGTGCCATGGCTTAACTTGCAGCACAATACAAAATAAAACATCCACCACATAATAAGATCCAGCACAATGAATATTCAGAACACTGTATAAAATACGTCAGTATGAATATAAATATGAATACTTACTTGCCCAGGCGCCTGAAAAGAAGACCAGTATAAACATTCTTGAAAACAGCTTCATCTTGCTTCTTCACCCTCCAGAAGGTCAAGTATCCAAATCAACCAGAAAGTCAAACGGTTTCCTCTTTTTATGTGTGAAATTAGCCCACCGCTGACATCACGGTCTGAGTACAAGAGGCCACTCCCAACCTGCACCAGCTTACACACACACACATACACACACACACACACACACACACACACACACACACACACACAAACACACACACACACAAAAACACACACACGCACACACATACACACACACACACAGGAGTTTTCCAACATTTGGAGACCATCCTACAATCTTAGCAAAACCATCAATTACTTCTAAATATAGTGCAGCCCTTTTCATTTAATAATAATAATAATAATAATAATAATAATAATTGTTGTTGTTGTTAGTGGCCACCCAGTCCATCACAGGGCAGACACTGACAGAGCATACAGATTGACATAGTGACACACACTCACACCTAGGGGGCAATTAAGCATCTCCAGTTCACCTCACTGCATGTCTTTGAACTGTGGGAGGAAACCCACGCAGACACGGGGAGAATCAATCAATCAATCAATCAATCAATCAATCAATCAATCAATATTTATTTGTATAGCGCTTTTTACAGCTAATGGTGTCTCAAAGCAGCTTCACAGAAAAGCAATTTATATAAAGGAAAGGAAAACACGGAGTCCATTTATAGACGTAGGAAAGGAAATCCGGGTCCAAACATGCAAACTCCACACAGAAGGGTCCCTGGAAGCCTCAACCCCAGGCCCTTGCCGCTGTGAGGTGACAGCAATACCCCCTGTGCCACAATGCCACCCTAAAATTGAATTAAATTAAATTAAATTAAATTAAATTAAATTAAATTAAATTAAATTAAATTAAATTAAATGTAAAAAATACATTACATTAAAAAATACAATAATAAATAAACAAATCATGATGTCTTAATTTTGTGTCTGCTCAAACTGCTTATAAGCCAGAAACCGGGTCCTTTGCCTAGTTCGCCATCACTCTCTCTCACATATGCAAACAGTACGTGTATTGAAGTGCATATTACTATCGTTTACAGATTATTATCCTTTTCATAATAAAGAGTTTATTATCTGATCCACATTCAAACTGCTTAGTGTGTACTGTTAGTGCTTATACCTCACCGTAGGAAGTCACACTGAGATTAAAGAAGACTAACGGCGAATGAGCATGTAGGGTGCTTACATGTGATATCTAATGGTGACTTGGTGTGTTTGAAGCCTTTGTTTCTAACTGGGTCAGTGGCCATAAGCAGCTCAAACAGTTGCCTAGATTTCTACACATACGCTGCAGAAATAGAAGCACTGAAGTTTTAGCGTTTTGGGTCTGTGCTGCATGTGAAGGGCAGTTGTATCGTGTAAGAAGACGGAATAGTCCATTATGACCATGACTAGGAGGCGGGGCTATATAGAAATCGACTCATAATAATCTGTACAATCGCACATAACAGCTATTGGGAATGTCAACACATGCAGGATATCTCACATATACACTCATGATATGGGTAATATTTACTGAGCTACACATACAGTGGTGTCTCTCAGTGTGGCTTCTAACACAACATGCCAGACATCTCGGCATGGAGTTGTAGAGGTTCCTAATGGTGTCCTGGGATAATCCATCCCATGCAGCTTGAATATTCTCACACAGTTCCTGCAGATTTTGCAGCAGGGGTGGAGGTGGAATGACACCAGGGCTTCTGGATGTGTAACACATGACAACAAACCATTTATCTTGCCGCTGACTGTGGTGCCCGTATGTCACGTGCGGCTGAGCATGAAACTAAATCATTTGCATGTTTCACTCAGTGTTTAAACACCTTAGTATCACTGCTGGACTGAGAGTATTCCACCACCCAGCAATGTCCAGCCAACAGCATCCTGTGGGCAGTGTCCAGCGTCCACTGATGAAGGACTAGAGGATGACCAACACAAACTGTGCAGCAGCAGATGAGCTATCGTCTCAAGGTGGACCAGCAAGGTAGGAGTGTCTAATAGAGTGGACAGTGAGTGGACACAGTGTTTAAACACTCCAGCAGCACTGCTGTGTCTGATCCACTCACACCAGCACAACACACACTAACACACCACCACCACGTCAGTGTCACTGCAGTGCTGAGAATGATCCACCCCCCACATAATACCTGCTCTGTTGGGGTCCTGACCATTGCAGAGCAGGGGATAACAAAGTATACAGAGAATCAGATGGACTACAGTCTGTAATTGTAGAATTACAAAGTGCACCTATATGGTAAGTAGAGCTGATAGAATGGACACTGCGTGTAGAAACAAGGAGGTGGGACAGTAACGGTACCCCATTCATTGGAATCGCCCCACAAGCCCATTCCCTTTGACTTACCCAGCTGAATATAGACCATCAGAACCATTAGAGTTAAGACCTGATGGCTTTGCTTTCTATCAAAAACTGGCCTACTGGTTACCATTACAGCCCACTAGTTTCCTGTTGGAGACCCTCTGCGTCTGGAATCTGTCCCGGAATACCTCTTAACCCATTAGAGTCCTTTACACTGTGATATCCGCCCATCAGGAAAACAACAACATTATTACTGAGTATTGGACACCAGCAGAAACTATCAATGGCTTGAACAGTGTTTTCCCCTGTCCAGCGGGGCAGCACTGCTATGAACTCAATGAACTGTATCAATGAGGTTTTCAGACCCGACACCAGAAGCGGAAGCCATTTGAATGAATTTGCAAATAGGAGGAAGATGTTTGAATGCCACGGTCAGTTTCCATGCTTTGGCCACATTTGCACACACTGACATATACATGATCCTAACTGAACACAGTGAATTCCCCACCATCGACTCGACGTGTAGGTGTTCAACTTCATCTCGTTGCCCAAGAATTCCTACATTTCCCTACAATAAATCCTTTTGACTTCGGGATATTCCGGCTGAGAGGAGGCGTTAGGGAGCCTTAGCCGGGAGAATTTAACAGCCTGATCCTGATTTGGGCCGCAGTCAGCATTACTGTGTCAATAAAACAACAAGTCACACATTGAGGCTAAGACAAAAATGCCAGGAATGGAAAGTTAATCAGGATTACACTGGCGCTTGTGACTTCTTGTTCACCCAGATTTGGCTTTGCTGTCATTATAAAAGCACGCTTTTGGGATTGGGAGGTTTAAATGCTTCATGTATTTTTCTTGCATATCTTTAACCATTAGCAGTGTACAATCATCTCTGTCTGTTGACACAGACACATAAGTTATAGACACTTTGATCTGTCAGTTTTACATTAAAGTTGACAGAATGTTGACAGTTTGCATATAACTACAGTAAATATCATAGCATAATATCTACCTATATTTTGGTCGATTTTTACTTGTATGCATCATTTGAACACAGCAGCTGTCTTTACATTGTGTAGAAATTTCATGATGAATGGACCAACAGAAATGACCCAAAACCTGCTTGGTTCCATTGTCTGGCTCCATTGACTTACACTAGAATTAAATGAGGTTTTTGCTCTCTCCTGTAAAATTGCCATTTTTAACATACTTGTTTTCTTTGGACGGTGGGGATATGTAGAAGTGGGTGATATGACAGTATGTATAATTACAGTGATAAATGATCTTTTATGTTTTTTAAGGATATCGTGGATATTGTCAGTATATAAAGAAGGCGTTTCTTCCGCATTGTAACTTGTTCTCTGATGTTCTACATAGAAGGTACACTGTAAAAAGTGTTTTACTGGTTTCAACCTAAAAATAAATATTCTAATTTGTTACGAGCAAATTAATTAGGCTTATTTAACCTTAAAAAGGGACGCTGAACGAAGGATTCTTTCCATCAAAGTCATTTTTGGAGTTGAGAAAAACTTTTTCAATTGTTTATAACAAATGAATTTCTTTACCAATTAATTTAATTTGTTACAGGCAATTGAAAAAGTTTTACTCAACTCAAAAAATTACCTGGATTGAAAGAATCAAGTCTTTTTTTTCCCCCAGACTGAATTAGCCATTTGCTTGTGACAAACTGAAGTCATTTTTCCTATTGTATGGCTTCGGTTAAGGTGAAAAAAGCCCAGATGTGGTTTCCTCTTTTGAACTGAATGAATAGAGATCTTCTCTGATTGGCTGGTTTACAGTAAGACACTGTGATGATCACACAGTGGCAACATGTCCAAATAGCCAGACACAGGACAATACAATCAACCTCCATGTAAATAAGTCAGACCGGCATACTGTTTAGTTGGTAATGACGTTAGTTGGAAGTAACGTTAGTTACTTAGTAGGTACCTATAGTAGCTAACTGCTAACTGCTCTCAAACACAAAGTAAACTGAAGCTGTTCTTCACTATGAAATTAGTTTAAGATGATCTGCTTCTGCCAGCCAAGAGTGAATAAGCTCACACAGCATGGCTGCTACTTACAGGCTGCTGTTGGGGTTGTGATGCTAATAAAGGTGGAATTGCTCCTTCTCTTCAGTCTCTTCAGCACCAAACCAAGCTTATTATCTGAGGTTTGAGAAATTGTCCAGGGGGAAACGTGCAGAGCAAGTTAACAACTTGGAATTTGGGAAGTTGTCCAGGCTCTAGCTAAAGATGTGGGAGCTGCTTGTTTTGTGAATTTTCTGTTCCACCTTAACTGGTGGCGCAGCTACATTTTGAACAAGCTGTAACATTTAAGGTGGAACGCAACATTCACTGAAGAAGCTAAGAAATAGGAAGCCAACTTCAGCCTTGTGTGAAAATGAACACCTGCCATGCCCAGTGACAATTTGGCTCCTTGGAAAAGGTATGAGAGTGCCACCATCCCCTTCCCAGCCTGGAACAGCAGATTTCTGAACATTGTCGTTGTTATTGCTCCGTTGTCGTTATGTATAAATTTTGCGGGTGTAAATTATTAACGAGTTATGACTATTATGTAACAGCGTGAATTTTAGAATCGGCCTGTTTTAGAAATCATTTGTGTTTGAAGGAGGAAAAAGCGTTTGAGGTTCTTGGTGTCATTTCTATGTACTGAACTTTCATTATTTAGCTACATCAATAAAAAAACAGTTTCCGTTCTATAGCACGATTAAACACTGACTCAGTACACATTTAACTGGATATAGTGTGGCTGAGTTTGTTAAACATCACATCTAATATTAGTGTAGGCTTATTAGACTGCAAGCTTAGTAGCAGAATTTCTCCACCTGTTTTTATGAGCTACAAGTGAGAAACGATGACGACCCAATTCTACTTTTCGCCATCCTCACCGCTGAGTCACTGCAACTACTAAGGGTTAACATCCCAAACCATAACAGCAACAAGCAAAGATGATGCAAATTGTGCAGCCACGGTGTAATTGGTATCACGGAATGCCGAAGCGCTCCAGGAAGCAGGCTTCCGTTTCTCATAAAACATTTATTTACATGAGATTATATCAACCACATTTATAAAAGGAACAGAGTTCACGAAATGCAAACCTTAAGTTCATCTGCCCGAGAAATGCTCAAACAATTCCGATCCAAAACCTGAGAGTTCACGTGGTACCACTGAACGAATATAGAAAACATGTACATTTGATAAAATCATTTCTTTTTTTTTTCTTCACACATGAAAGGATACAGTGGTGATATGAATTGCATGTAAGCAGTAATATTGCCTTTCCCCCATTGTTACATGATGCCCACATCTCTCGAGACCATGAACCAACACAACAAAAACGTCTCGTCCGACCCCTTTATCTCCAGCACCATCTGTAGATTCAATAGGGAGAGTAAGGAGCACGCTCTTGAGTTTTTGGTGACGAGGCATGGTGAAGTAGACCCTACACCCTCAGGGCAGGGAGGAATGAGTGTTAATAATACTCAATACTGGATCATTAACATGCAGCAGGTATAGCGAGCGCCAAGTTTAATGCTGTCTTCAGTGGATTTGGACTTGCTTGACGTGTGTTTTCACAACGCTTTTTTTTTTTTGACATAACAACCATTAACAACGTTAATGTTAACGCAAGGACAGTACAGAGGTGTGCCCTCGTAGCGAGAAGCTGAACATGTACACAAGCTTTACTCAAATACACTTAAAACACAAACATCTTTAAAACCGAGACGAGACTCCTTCAAAAACCAAAGAAGGCGGCTACGTTTGGGGTCTTGTAGCATGATCTACGTCACTGTGCTGTTAAATGCATACAAGTACAACTTTGGTAGACATAGCCAAGCAAGTTATTTCAAACCAGTGTGAATCTGTAGTACATAAATGACTCACAATGGCTTATGGTCTCTCTCTCTCTCTCTCTTGCAATCGAGTGTTATTTAAATACCTGCTTTAAAAGTCAGTCGATCCTAAAAACAAAACCCAGTCTCGCTTTTTATCTCGTCCATCTGTCACAGGTTAGGTTCATAAAAACAAAACCAGTTTAAAAAAAAAAAAGTGGAAAGAAAAGAAAAAAGTAAAACAAAAAAAAACTCTTTAATTGTGATACTGCTTGGGTCGGTATTTGAATGAAATGTGTACACGTGTAATATATACTCAATATGACTTTACAACCATTTAAAACAATGACTGCTTCCCACAATTTTTAAAATCATAATATTCTCCGAGGTTAGGCTTTTCATCTTTCCGAAAACAAAATACAAAAAGGTAAAAATATTTAATGTCTTTAGCCATTTACATAATTAATACCAAGCTAACATTTGTGGAGGGGGAGGGGTATTAAAAAAAAACAGATAAAATAAAAGATAAAAATAAAAATATGATGCAATTTCGATGCAAATTTGGAACTCAACATGTGGTCTAGACATCCATTCTATTGAACGGCCACAAACTGAATGAATAAGATGCAAAATATAGGAGCAAGCTAAAACAATACAAAAATAAATCCAGATTACTTCAAAAGCAACAACCTCTAAGTTACGTTCCCAAAAAGGCTATTAATAATAAATATAGTTTAGAAAAGGACACTAATATCGTTAGCAAGTCTTAAAAATCCATATGTAAAACAAGCACAATTCATCTTCCTATTCAAGAGTTACACTCAAAAGAGGACAATGGCCAAAACACAAGGTCCCCATCGGTCAGTTACACAAACCTTCCACTTTTCCATTTTCGTTTTTAGACATACTGTATATATAAAACTCAGCGACATCAAAAATAGTATGTACATTTTTTTTAAATAAATAACATTTTGCTTTTGCATTTTTTTTTTTTTTGCTTTTGCTATATTTTGCTCTATTTTAATTTAACCATTATTGCCACAC
>CM067492.1:7857234-7877891 GCA_034552555.1 Semaprochilodus insignis | reverse complement strand
TTAATTTAACCATTATTGCCACACGGACAGGTGTCAAAAAATAAAACATTAAAATAAAAAATATATATTAAAAAACAAACAAACAAAAAAAAAAAAAACACCCATGCACAATGACCCCCAATTCTTTTTCAGAGGGGAAAAAAGTGGTGGAGGGGAGCTAATATTTTTTTAAAAAATTAAATAAAAAAAGGGTAAAACAAGATACACAGTTGACCTAACCATGTGTTGCCTACGACGGCAAGGAAAAGTTTTAAAGGGTATTTCCCCCCCCCCCACACTAAACCAAATGAGGAATCGTAGTGCGCAACACAGCTTTTCTTTTCTTTTTCTAAAAAATGTAGTACATGTTTTTTTTTTTTTATATACGTCGCAGTACATTATTCTTTTTTCTGACTAATTTGTGTATTTGTGAAACACTATACTCAACATAGACTGGCTGTATTATGAAGTATTTTAGAGACAAACACCAAATTACACAGAGCAAAAAAAGTTGTGGGCTTGAGAACTTGCATTTGCAAGCAAACCATGGATAGGTCAAATTAGTGGTACGTTACTTTGTGAATCTAAAAGTCTGACAATTCATAAGGACGGAACTTAGGACGCTCAGCCCGGGACTGTGCACAAGCTTGGCTGGGCTGAATGGACGGGGTGTTGGGTAGGGTGCAGGGTTCATTTAGGCAGTGGTGGTAGCTGTGGAGGGGGTTCTGAAGGGAGAGGTGGGAGCTGTGATGATCCACCTCTCGAGCCGCCTCCGAATCTGTACTCTCCGTACTGGGAGTGGTAGTCAAACATCTGTGGTTGCGTGGGCTGCACGCCCTGGGCGCTCAGCAGTGAATTCAACATGTCGAATGTGTCCTGGTACTCATTGGACTGGTTCCCACCGGCGGCACCATGGCCGTTGGTGTCGGCCTTGTCACCTTTGGAGTGCGAGTAGCTCTCCTGATGGTGGGAAAGTGCCAGAGAGGGGAGAATGTCTGCACTGTGAGATAGAGGCAGGGGGAGAGGAGGCATCTGGTACGAGTTCCTGGAGGATTTGCTGACTTTGGAAGGGTGGGAGCTTGCTGAGGGCTCTGAGGGGTGTGTTCGTTTTCTGGACGAGGAGGAGGAAGATGAGGATGAGGACGAGCTCAGTCTCATGGGGTCGCTTGAGGGGACTTTTTTGCTACTTCCAGTGGCGCTCGCCGAATTAGAGTGTTTATGTGTTGAGGAGGACGAGGAGGATGAAGAGATAGAGCCGCTACTAGAAGAGTGGTGGTGGTGATGGTGATGATGGTGATGGTGATTGGACCGGTCTCTGTGCTTTTCCCTACTCTTCCCCTCTTCTGAACCTCCTCGCCTGTCCGGCACACGGATCCGCACTTTAATGTCCTGCTCAGGTCCTCGGCTGCTGTGCCCCTGTGACTGACCGCTCCCGGGGTGCAGGCGCATCTTCAGTGAACCGCGATCCTGCCGCTCGTCCAGGGGGATCTTGAGGACGATAGGCGAAGGATTACTTGGGTCTGAGGAGCTGGAGCCTGAATTGTGGGAGCTAGGATGCTGGTGGTGGTGATGCTTTTCTTTCCTCTGCTGGCCCAAAAGGGCTTGGGCTGCCGTGGCGTATTCCCGCTTCACACTGGCCTCCATGTTCTCCAGCTTCTTTTTCTGGGCTGCCAGCTCGTCTGCGTGCTTGGCCCGGTATTCGCTGAGGCTCATCGAGACCCTAGGAGGAGGTTGCAGTTCGTGGTTGGGTTGCTGCTGCTGCTGCTGCTCTTTGCCTCCAGGCTGCCAATGCTGCGTGCCTCCGGCCGAGCTGCGGTCCTTCTCGTCTGTAGAAGAAGAGGCCATGGAGGAGGAGCCCGAGGGAGGAGCGGAGAGGCTCATCAGGCCAGCCAGCGCGCTCCCAGATGATGCCATGGAGATCATGTTCATCATAGTCTCAGTCTTATCACCCTCTTCTGGGACTTTGGGCTTTTTTGCAGTCTGGCCTGCCGCCTGGGACGAGAGAAGACAATAATAAAGATGACTTAAGCAAAGAAGAATGACCAGTACTCATAATAATTTTGCAAAAATTAAAATTAAAGGTTTGCAAAAATTATCAATGATATGTGCCCTTAAAATTTGGGAGCTACAATCTTCATCTGTAAGCTAGACCCTGGTTTTCAGGCATTTTATTTGAAAGCTTTTCAGGCAGTTTGTGTGCAAGATTACTGCATATCCTGCATACTCTTGTATGGACACATATAGAAGTGTCCATACTGTTCATGAGCTTTCATACACAGCTTTGCACCACACTGGAACGTCAATTCAAGTATCTTCTTTTTTTAACAAGTGATGACTGAACATCTATTTTCCATTGTGAAGAACTGGCATTAACCTCATGCGTGCAGAATGTCAGCTAGGCAGCAACTGTGTGAAACTTTGTGGTATAAATTTGTTCAGTACCATAAACGTATTGGATTTTGAGACTCTGTACGAACCTGAAAAGCCTACAAGACTAAATACTCAAATGCCATTAGCATAAAATGACAATTTACCACAATAAAGATTAAATGCCATCTTGGACCAAATTTGGCAATTAGTCTGAAGAAAGAGAACCGCTGACATATGAGACAAATGAAAAAACTCCAAACACTGCAGACTTACTTTCCAGTTTCTAATGCGTTTCAAACGACTAGGCGTCTTCTCCAAGATCTGCAGGAACTCATGAGTGAGCTCTGTAAAACAATTTCCAACATGCTCTTACGTTAACTCTTCAGAATCGCTATTTGAGAGGCATCAAGATCAGGAAACCAGCACAGAGCAACACAGAAGAAACTCGATGCACACCAGAAGACTGTCATTTGTCTGTGTTACTTTTAACCAAAAACATACCATCCAGGAGCTCAAGAGTGACTGTTGGGTCGACATACTCCCACCAGTGCTTGCTGTCAGTGGACACAGGGATTTCCCAGTTGGACCATTTGCAGGCCAAATGAATGCACACACAGGCAACAACAGGCGGACTGTATTGCAGGCAGAACGTGGTCAAGTGTAGACTGTGTTGGCAGGATCGTCCATGGTTGCCCCCAAGAAACAATTTAAAAAATAATAATAAAAAAAAATAATAAACAAACAAACAAAAATAAAAAACCAAAACAAAAGCACAAAAAACAAACAGAGGGGAACTGATTAGAGGAGTGACACAGTTAACACAATCACCAATAGGTCAACGTGTTCTAATCAGCTAAAACAAAAGCTGAATATAATCTTGAATTAGCCCGAAAAGCTGTTTATCTGGATTGTTTTGAACAAGAATTAACACACCTGTTGGTTGCCATAAAGTATGACGTCTGGGCCAAGTCCTTACTCGCTGGAACAAAACATGCAAGAATATCGCAAATGAAACATCCCTACAAATAAGCCTGCCAAATTTTCACATTCATCTGGGAGAATGAAATACCATGCAACATCACAGGATTATGTGATAAAGCAACTTTAAAAACTTACCTCGAACAAGCTGGGTGCACTTGACAACATGAGTGTGAGGATGGTCAATGGTGATCTCAAAGGCTGGTGTGACAAGGAGAAACACAGCAAAGAGTGAGATGTCAGACCATACACACACACAACAGCAGCATCCTCAGCTTTGCTAAATAGCTATGAACCAGACCTGTATTAATGCAATGTAGCTGGGTTTAGATTGTAGATTGGCTAAAAAAATGTGAGCATGGCAAAATGGATTTACAGCATTGTACAGTTGACCATGTCACAATCATGCTCTGTTTACTGACTGTCATGAAGTGCTTTGATTCTTCTGATGACTGACCCTAGATGGGACAAATATGAATGAGTTAAAAAGGAAGGCTTTTTGGCAAATTTACCAGGATGTTTTTGAGCCACTCTTACCATCAACCACTTTGACAGAGAACAAAGATACAATAAAATAATAAAACGATTTTGTTACAAATTAAATCAGGTTGTTTTTCCCACTACATAATATACCAGAATCCTGGAACTGGAACTGTGCTTTTTTTCCATTTTTCCAGTACCAATGGTTTATAGTAGCTTGTCTAGATTGGTACCAAAAGCACCTGGTGGTACCTGGTGGAGTTCTGCTCTGTGTTTGGCAAGATATACAGCTGAAGCCAACGATTAAAAATAACAATTTAATTCTTTACTGTTCCAGGCAAAGACAGAAGGGCCCAATATTTGCACTTGTATGTAAACTGGAATATAACGTTATGATATATGCTATTTGGCATTTTTGGATTACCTAAGCAAACTCCACAAAGTCGACAATAGGAAGCTAACTTTATGCAGATTACGTTACAGTGCATTATATCGTATGTCATATTACCTCAACAAATAAAGCTAACTATAGCTCGCAATCAAATCAGCTAATTAGCCAAATCAGATGCTTTAGATGGTGGATAAACACAATACAACCATTAATGGCAGTCATCATGGTGGCTCCAGCTGTTTTAGGGTTCCTGTTTGGGTCCCTTTTTGAATGTGTAGTGGAAAAACACCCTGAGATGCTCACAGTCATTGCAAAACCTCATAAGGGGGTACTTTTTTTCCCTTTTCTTTCTACCCCAAAACATCATTTGAATATCTGAAACACCAGATATCCTCCACATCGAGTTAAACTGACCAATGGAAATGGGCCAAATCAATAAAACAGCAACATTAAAGTAAGGATTTTCCTTCAACAAGCTGATCATTTTGCAGATACGAGGTTTTGTTACGACGTCAACATTGCACTGGACATGAACATATCTGACCACAAAGGGATGATTTCCCAGGCAAGGGTTAAGCCTAGTCTTGGACTAACTGTTAATTGGTTTTAGCCTTAGGCTTAAGCTGATTCCAGGAAACTGGTCCGACACGTGTGCCTGCTCAGTAAAGAATGGCTCAAAAAACCTCTAAAGGAAAACACACATAGATGGCTGCATTGCCATGTTGACAGGGAAACAAGGGAAAAACTGAAAAAGGTGAGACGGTCGCAACAATGGATTGTTTACAATGCTGTGGCTGACTCCTCGGACTGTGCTGTGGACGGGAGCAAATGGGGTTAATCAGTGCTTCTCTCTAATGTGGTGACTCATAGACCCACTTTCATCATTCCAAACTTACCGAGGGTCTGGAGTATAATGCTCTCAAGAATGACCAGGTCTTGGGCTTGTTGCAGGTAAGTCTGAGATCGAGAGGACAGGCAGGTTACTCACAGGGTCGCACGCTCTCATATCACTCTCTCTCTCTCGCTCTCTCTCTCTCACTCCCTTACTGCAACTCTTTTCAGCCAGTCATTAACATCTCATCTCAGTTCCATCACTTCAAGTCAAAGCACGAAAGCAAGCAACAAACATAGAACACAGACATAGGAGAGACAAGACTGTAGTAACAGGCATACAAACATCCACCCTGAGAAGAAGAAAAGTCGTGAATTAAAATCTGACAGTTCCAGCGGTTTAAGGAAAATAGGCACACGGTATAGCGGTTTCTGGAAAGCATCAAAGCTTTGTCAAAACATTAGAAAGCCAATTGCTGTGGAGAATACTGCCTGAAGAAGATATTGTCAATGGAACAAAACCAAGCTGTGCAATAGTGGCTGAATGGCATGAGTGTTTTAATCTGTGGTTTGTGATTGATATTAACACCTATAAACAAAACTCTGAGCAAAAGTTATGAGTAAGCGCACTGCGTTGACTCTAGAACAAGCACAAAAACACTTGATTAACCATCCAGCTACAAAAACACTTGCAACAATTTTCAACAACAAAAAATAAGCTCAAAACGCTGACCGATCTCCTTCATAGTGATTTACGGAGACCACTTATCCATCCCAATGCCGTTTAGGGCAAAGATCTTAAGAGAGATCACTCATACGTGCACACATGCCACATATCCCCATAATCACACCAACACTTACATCACTCCTAGTGTCTGGACAAGGGTCCTGAGGATTGAGGCAAGCATGGGCCACCTTTATCACATGCTCCAACTTGCGAGGCTGCTCCTCCACCTTTGCTGCTAAAAACAGTGTGGCTGGGGCGATCACCTACATCAAAGCACAACACGACACGTTTTAGGCTTTAATCCAAACCCAAAATCTTTCAGCATTTACCAGGAGAAGTGGGACATGAAATGTAAGCTCATAAGGTGACACTCACGTTACGGTGGAAGCGTGTAAAGGACTGGATCATGTAGAAACGATGCATATAGACGATGGCAGTGTTAATAGTGAGCTGGGACCTGTTTGTCTGTGGTTAAGGGTTATAGCTATACAGAAACACTGAAGGCAAGAGATCAATACAAATCAGGAATCAAGTCAAACATAAACCTTCAGCACTGCAGGATACCGAAACCGAAACCGTTCCTGATTCTATAACAAGTAGCTGCCTAAATGTCCATCAAAGCAAACTACAGCCGATGTATTTTAATTCTATAGACTTCAAACGGGTATAAAAGCCAAGTTTACACTCGATAACCTAAGACATAAAGACGTGAACATGTTTTCAAGCCACAGTGCTAACGGTTACATTTTATTAGCTGGCTAACACGCTAGCTACGCTAGCATTAACGGCAAAAAACAGCCTGAAATACACACACCAACCAAAAAACCATGAGCTAGCTAAAAAAAGAGCTTCTACAACACTTACTTCCGAATGCTAAAGAGACAGCTGACACAAATTACACAACATAAACAAAACAAGGAATGTGCTAGCATAGCAGCGGCTCCGCTATTGTTCTGAGGGAGGCTAGGCCGAGGCCTACACATCCCACAAGCCTCAGCCTGCATGCTAACGTCGCCGGGGCGCTCACGACAGACTGCTTCAGCGCGAACCGCCGATAAAATAAGGACTTTAACACCGACTTCAGTCTTTTCCGAACCACAGAACAGTACATATAACCGCCGGTGTACTGGGCAGGCACCCACCGGGCCGTCCGAACCGGCTAGAGGTGTAGCGAAGTGCGCGGCGAGCTACAGCTAGCGCTATCGGGAAGAGAGAGAGGGGAAAGGATACACATTGAGCCGCTGTCCCATGTCCTGTAACAAGTTAGCAGCCTGCTGTCTGTACGACAGCTCTTTGTCGGGATCCAGTCCCGCTCGCCGAGACGGACTGTTTTCGATCTGTTCGCGAGTAAAGTACCATTTATTGTTTTTCGCCGAAGGAGACGAGAACGAAGCCGCCATTACTGAGAAGGACAATATTTTAAAATCTTGGTGCGTCACAGGAACTGCGTCAACGGCGTTCCAGCGCGACGATTGGATCACTTCGCTGACTATGAACGGGAGTTCAACGAACCGACTCAGTAATAATGAATCAAACATCAGAATCCACTGTTCGTTGACACCAGGCAGCATGCAGAGATGCACTACTGGCATACATACATATACCTACTGATTGATATCTATTGTTGGGGTCATTGGACTACTCAGCTGCTTCTATTTTTGCTTTAAAATTCAATTGTTGATTCAAGTGTTACACACAAATTCTCAAAATTTTACACGAAAGCTATTAGGCAAAAGAAACAAAAGGTTTAAAATAGTTTTTTGCACTTTTGCAATTTTAAAAACAAGAAAGAAACACATTTGTTAAGAATTAGCATTACAATATTGTGTAATCTCACTTTTGAGGTCTCGTTTTTTAAAAAAAATTAGTTTATATATTTGATTTAATTTCTTGTGCCTAGGATCCTCACAAGACCATACTCTGTCCATGTTGTGTTTTATTTTATTTTTTCAATATGGTAAATTGTGAAAAAATCTAAATTGTATCAGAAGTAGTCAGTTTATAAACACTGGAAATACTCATAAAAATACTGCATAGATGCTACAGACTAGGGCTGGACAATATGACATTATATATCATGGTGGGGATTATTGATGTCACTATGCAATACAATACGCTCTTCTGGAGATACACTAGATATAGTCAGTTGTAGGTTACTGATCAAGTGCATGTTTCAGTATAAAGAGAGCAAAATCAGTCAAAATTACCTGGAATTAGTGCAATACAGTATTTCACAAACTTCACAGTTTTAATATTATTTTTTAATGTAATACTGCTGTTTTTTCCCACTCAGTTCCAGCTTACCTGACGTCTAAAAAGTTTTAATATTAGATTTTTACTATTTTGCCCAGCTCGACGTAAACACGTTCGATTAAGTTGGCCTGGTTGAACCGATTCATTAAAAGGAACCTGTTCGTTAAAAAGGATTCGTTTCCAAGTCGGATGTTTATAACAGACCTGGTCCAGTGAGTCTCTGTAAAGAGAACCGTTCCCAGCTTGGTGTCCAGTTTGCTGTGCTTTGTAAATATATTGTTTGACCCACAACGTTGTGTGCTGTAGTGCCTACAGCTGACATGCTAAACATGACGGTGTTGCAGTGAGCTAGCTGTAGCTAGCAGTTTTAGCCGGCTAATGCTTCGTTGAGGAAAGAGGCTAACTTAGGTAAAGAGTCACGATACCCAGTTTTACAGTGATACCTGTCAGTTTTAACCGAACCGACACTAAAACTTTTCAAAACCTGAAGTTTTAGGTAAATCTGTACCATTTAAAGGCTAAATGCTATCTTGGGGGCGTGCTTGTTTCTTTGTGTGGGCATGCCATGTTATTACATTGTTATTATATGCCTGGGTTCAAGCTGACTGTGTACTGTCTCTTGTTTCAGAATGATCAAGACTCTATCCAAAGAAGTCCAAGCACAGCTGCGCTCTGGAATTGCCATTTTCTCATTGCAGCAGTGTGTGGAGGAGCTTGTGCTGAACGGCATTGATGCTGGAGCAACATGCATTGCTGTGAAGGTAGACATAGAAGCCTGCAAAGTCCAGGTGATAGACAATGGCTCTGGGATGAGCCAAGAGGACTTGGAGAAGGTAGGAATTCGGTACTGCACGAGCAAATGCAACTCACTGGAGGATTTGGATAACCTCCGCTTTTATGGGTTCAGAGGGGAGGCCATCGCCAGCATCGCCTCCCTTGCGGCCCTGGTCGAAATCTCCTCCCGGACGAAGATGTCAGTGAAGACGCATGTTAAAACCTTTACCGAGGGTAAGGGGCTGGACGTTTATGAGGCACAAGATACCCGTCCGTCGGCTGGCACCACGGTGCTCATCTGCAACTTCTTTCATAACATGCCGGTCAGGAGAAAGAGGATGGACTCTGTTCTAGAGGTCGAGCGCCTTCGTCAGAGGGTGGAGGCCATATCCCTGATGCATCCGGCTGTGTCGTTTACCGTGAAAAAGGACTGCTCCGGTACCATGCTGGTGCAGCTCCCCAAAGCTCGGAACACCTATTACAGGTTTGTTCAAATCCATGGTTTGGGGAGAGCTCAAAAGCTTGGCGAGGTAAACTACTCCTATAAACAGTTTCAGATTACCGGGCACATCAGCCGTGAGGGCCACTACAACAACAGCTTACAGTTCCTGTTTGTGAACAGCAGGTTGCTTCTGAAAACGCGGATTCACAAACTACTCAGCTGCTTTCTTAGGAAACTGAGCAGTTCTAATGTTCCCAACAACAGTCCAAATGCATCTTCTCTTATTTTGAGCCCCAAACAAAGGAGTGCGACTGATTTACACGGGGTATATGTCCTCAATATCAAGTGCCAGTACTCTGAGTACGATGTATGCCTGGAGCCAGCCAAGAGTCTTATAGAGTTCAAAGACTGGGAGAGTGTCCTCATCTGCGTTGAGGAAGGTGTAAAAGCGTTCCTAACAAAGGAAAACCTGGTATCAGAACTTTCGGCGAGTGAGGTCCAAACCTTTGAGAGTGTTTTTGGGGGTTCAGCAAGCAGTCCATCCCAGAACGCGAAGGCTCAAGCATGTCACAGAAACTCTGAAGATGACCTGATGGACACAGGACCTTCTAGCTCAACAAGAGAAGCGGCGAATAATAAAGCAGAGGTTGTCGATGATCAGGAGGTCCAGAGTTTTGAGCCAGTTTTACAACAGCCGTCTTCAAGTACGGAATCCAGGGCAGGTTCAGATAAACAGCCAGAAAGAGAAGTACAGAGCTGTGATGCTGACGGGCCTTTACTGCCCAGTTCAGTTTCTGGGCTACAGATTGACAGTAAAAACCAGAGTATGCTTGAAGATGATCAAAGTGCACAGGACCTTGGTGTGATGGATGATGACTTGCCACTGAGTGTTAACAATAACAAAATGACGCATAGCACGAACACCAAGATTGCTATGATCGATCATAAAGAAGCACAAGATAGTTTGAGGAGATTCACTGAACCGAACCTTCACTGTGCACCAAAGAGAAACTTCTCATTACTCCATGCTCATGCCACTGAAAGTGGTGTTGGGCCCAAGATCGCAAAGGTCACGCCATGTCGCAAATTAACACTGTCTTTTGAAACTGGATCACTCGACAAGTTTAAAAGGATGTATGGGAAGGGTGCTGAAACAAAACGGCAAGGCACAGACACACAAATCACCGATGGTTTATGTCCAACAGTTTCTAGAAGGTTTGAAAGATCTGGGTTGCCTGTTTTGTACGAAAGCGGTAGTTTGCTCAGGCTGGAGGATGAGCAAGTAGAGAAGACAAACAGAGACAACTCTTTGTCAAAAGACAGTTCACTTACACTTTCTGCTTACACCAAACTCAAAGGTTCCTCAACAGTTAGCACCAGGAGTAGAATATCATTAGCTGCGAAGCTCTCTAACTTACAATGTGACAGGGTACCGAGCAAGGAACCTCCTGAAGGTAACCTCACAGACCCCCAAAATGAAGAAACCCCCATCTTTGAAACGTTGCCTAGCTCTGTGTCACAGGGTATCGACTCTGTGGAGAAGTTGTTTCATCAGGATATCTTTGAGAGGAGTGCTGGTTCTTCAGAACAGAGTGTTACAGTCGAGAACTCTGGAACTAATGATTCATTTGAAGATGGCCATCCAGATGAACCCACGTTCACTGCTCCCCATGGACATGACCCATCAACACCCACCTTCACCTCCACAAATGGAGGCACTCAGCTCACTTCTAAAATTACGACTTCCCCCGAGCCAGCTATCCCCTCAGGTCAAATAATTAACCCTGCATCACAACATGACCTTGTGCCCTCCAAAACGGCAAATAAGGACCAGGCACCAGATGAAAGACAAGTCCATGAAAGTGATGGGTTGATCCCGGTATCAAGTGACTGGCTGACACATTACGATGATTCGTTGGGAAAGCTGGTCTACATCAATCAAGTGACCGGGTTCAGTAAATATGAAGCTCCTTCAGTGGAGGAGACGCCAGTGCCCTGCACCACAGATGTCACCAATATGGCAGTCAGTGTTGTTTCCAAAACAGGTATTGCAGCCAGTTCCATTCCAAGTGCTCAAAGTCTTATCAAACACGTCTGGAATTTTCTTTCAAACAAAATACAGCAAGATATAGGGTGTTGGGCACCGTGCTTGCCCTTAGGTGGGATACAGTAGCGGGTTTGGACATGCCTGGCTGAATGACAATACATACCATATAGGCATTTCAGACATTTATAGGCTTCTGCTTGAGATATGCCTCTAGCACAAAGATAACGTGTGTTTATGTTCATGCCTATTTGTCAGTTTGATTCCAAAGCAGGTTTATCAGTTTATCAGTGCAGCGGTATTGGAATGATGGGACAGTGTGAAATGTTTTTCATAAATGTGTCTGATACAGAACCATCAAAAATACAAACTGAGACTAGATCAACCTGGATTAGCATTATGAAGAAATATAACATTTAATACTACAGGGTTTCAAATGCAGGGCATGAGTAAAAAGCATATTTTAGCCCAGTACCACACTGTTGCCTAGACCAGGGCTGTCCAAAGTGTTGCCCATGGCCAATTTGGCCTGAGAAGATGTATGATTTTAACCCAACCCCCCTTACAATTAAACAGCTCCTTTATTTGTATAGTGTTTTGGCTTTTTGGCTCACTACAAATTTGGCATTTTGGCCTGGAAGTCAGTATTTGGGTACACCAGGCCTAAACCTTCTGCTCTTTTGGAGTACAATAAATGCATCATCAAATATTAGTCAAATCTAAAGGTTTGCCTGATACGGATCCTGAGGTGCTTCTGATATCATTGTGCATCTCTAGCTTAGCTTATGTGGAACCTTTCCTGTTCTAACGGAAAAGCATTCCAGGTGGCTCCTCATGAAGCTGCTTGATAGTGTGCAAGGCTGAGGAAGGGGGGCGGCAATTAGAATAATTTAAATTGTATATTAGCTAATTTTATGTTTGTTATTTCATCATTCCATTAAGAGGTCTTTTGACACAGTGTGTGCTGACTGAGTTGTGTGCTGTAACCAGTTTTTCCTTGCCTGTAGGGTTTGAGTACAGGTGCTACCCTTTTCAGACAGACATTGTACTGCCCTTTCTCCCCAAACCTAGAGCAGAAAGGGCCCTTAGCTCAAGCATAGATGGCAGAGGTAATGCATGGCAAAAGTCAAAGTAGGCAAGATGACAACCTGCGTTATGGCTCCCGTTGATTGTGCTTCTCTTACTGTTTCCAAGATGAGCAAGATAAAGGTCCCGGTTCGTTGTCAGCTCTTTTCTCTGAGTGGAACAACCCAGTCTTCGTACGACCGCCTCAGGTAAGGAAACTGTATCCATCTGTGTTTTGGCTGTTTTGCTCAGTGACACCCATTAGTGATCATGCACTGTATGAACTCAAACACTGTTATAAGAATATTATGAGATCATGTAAAGCTGCACTACATGTTTTGTTTATTACTGAGTCAGGAGGAAAAAAAAAGCAAGCTAAATGGTTGTGGTGTTGCTACGGGGCTGCTGACTTTGCTGATCAGTTTTTTTTTAATCCCTAAAAATTAGTTTTAATATATATATATACGTTTTACTAAACATAATATTAATAAATATGGCAAATATTACTGATAATTTGCCCAAATAAAACATGTTCAGACATATCCTATATTTATACATTATATTTTCAGTGCAACCAAAATATGTAGTAAATACACCAGCGAATACGTAGCACTTGGCTGGCTGTGCGTGGGAACCGAAAACATGTAGCTGCAGCTCTGTGCTGATTGCTCAGGGGTCTTTTCAAATGAGCTTTTGAAACCCAGCAGTTTACACTGTCACTTGGAGATGAAGCTAGTGAAGAGGTATCTAAACCTGTCAAATTGAACCTGAAATGTGTTCTTCTCTCTCAACACTCGGTAGCTTACCAACAACATCAGTCAGAAAAAGACTATCTATGAAGTATCAGGGGCTGTTGAAGCTTTTGTGGCTGTTTGTGTAGGCTGTGAGTTGCAGGAATGTCCTGATGGGTAGAAAAGACTGTTGTTTATATTCAGTAATGATAGAAATAATTCGGTTTCCGATTACCTGAGACTGGGGTATTACACTCTGACGGCCTTGAGAACAGCTTCAAGACAAGTCCAGATGCAAAGAGACAGTGATGAGACCATTCATTTACAAGAGACAGCGCTTGAGTGTTACAACACTACTTTGGAAGATGGCATAAGTAAGATAAGTGCTGTACTAATAGAGATAAAATGACTAATAAATGTCTAGAAATAACTTAAAATAATCTTAAAATATTCTTACAATGTTTTCAGAATGAGTATTAGATATATGAACAACATATAACAACAAGAAAATGATTTCCCTTGCTAAGATATCCTTAGAAGTGTGAAATCAATGCAAGACATGGAGTAATGTATAGATAGAGAGGAACAGTTTGACTATGTATTTCATATTCATTATAAACAGAAAAAAATATATTTGAGATGTTTTTACAGACATAGCCTGTTCTCTGTTCCGATATTTTGACCCAATTCCCGTCACCATTCAAGAGGTCCAGTGACCTTCTATGCCTAAAATGTAACCCTTGATATTTAATCTGACTGCATTTCATCACGCTGTTGTTTTAAAGGTTGCTATAGATGTGTCCAGTGCTCAAGCAGAAAGCCTGGCTGTGAAAATCCATAACATCCTCTTCCCTTACCGCTTCACTAAAGATATGATCCACTCGATGAAGGCAAGTACTACCTTCAGTAAGCTTGTCCAGATGTAATTTCTGTCCAATCTGAATGTTGGTCTTTGTATGGGAAAGACTGAGCAGTTGAACTGATACTAAGCCCAGTGTTTTGCTCGTGCTGCAGGTTATTCATCAAGTAGACAAAAAATTTCTTGCCTGCCTCTTAAACACAACAGGCCAGAACAGTACTGAGACTTCGGAAAGTGGAGGTACATACGGTCACATGCATTACTTCTGCACATATTAATGCAGAATTAAAGTTTATTTGCTGAATGTACCATATAGAGCAAAAATAAAATATTTGCTGTTTCAGGAAACCTTCTGGTGCTGGTCGATCAACATGCTGCTCATGAAAGAGTTCGCCTGGAGGGGCTGCTAACAGGTAATATCAGTGGAATGAATGAAGCAACTTCTATCAGAGTGTCATTCAGGGACTGACACAGAAAGCAGATATGCAAATCTAAGTATGAGCTGTGTGACCGGAAATGTCGTCAGACTCTCCAGTTTTGCACGAAACGTTCTGGTATTGAGCTTCAGTCATAATTACCTGCAAAATACAGATGTGTTTGGTACTTTCTTGTGTCTCATGTAGAGTCCTATGAGGATGACCCCGACACGCCGGGTAAAAAGAGACTGTGTTCGTCCAGTGTGAGTCCTCCCCTGGAGATCAGTGTGACAGAGGAGGAAATGAGACTCTTGAGGTCAGTTTTGGGTGCTGTACCCATCGTGGATTTAAGTCATGTGACATACTTGACTTAATTTATGCCATTTCTAGTCAGAACAGACATTGAGAACGAGTTATTCAAATGCCAAATGTGTGGATTTTACAGAAAATGGCTTAAAATCCTCAACAATATTGTATTTTTTCAGTATTTAGAGTGCCCACTCTTCACCTTCATTACAGCTTTCTTTCTTTTCGTGATATTAGGTGTCAGTTCTTCAGAAAAATCTCAGACGTAAGAAACGTCAGAACTTGGTTTTCTGGTTCTCAGGATGCAAGTCATAATTCCTTACCTGGTCACTTCAACCTAATTGTAGACTCATCGGTCCATAAAACCTTACTCCACATCTCAGAGGTCCTGTTTTGGTGTCTTAGCAAATTCCTTTTCTTTTTTGTCCATTTCCTTTTTCTCTGTAACACTTTCTTGGCAGCTGCACGTCCTTTCAGTCCTTTCAGTCCTTTCAGTTCATAGTGGACGCTTGCGGATTGTTTTAATCTGACACAAGAGTGGAGCTGGCCCTTATGCAAGTGCATTATGTTATCTAATCTCCTCGGAAGTATCTCCTTAAGCCATTTTAGATGCATATCAGAAAGAAATTTGCGAGGCAGCTGAGCTGAGTTTGAGTAGTTGCTTGTGTGAATGTTAGTGTCTCCTTGAAGGACAACATGAGGTCAATGACTCCTTCGGGAACAGCCTTTGTTGGGAGGACTGAGCTGTAACTGATTGGTCGTAAGATTGGAAGGATGGAAGAGCACAAATGTAAAGAGTGGACAACTTAAGTATGTCTGGATTTGATATGATTAGGGTGTTCTTTTTGCACTGTACTGTATATGCACTGGACACACATTATCTGTATTTTCGACAATGTTAATATTGTTTAGGACTATTTCTATAATCTTACTAATGTGCATCACTAATAGTACAACAATTGTTGCTATGGGAGACCAGCAACCTGTTTATTTTTCTCCAGCCTGTGATCCACTTTTATTGCCCTCATCCTGTCTAGTCTCTGCCGTCCAATCTTCTGCTATGTCCTAGAGTCTGTGTATTTCCATGTACTTACCTCAAATGTAACCAAGACACTTTTGGTCTGAAGTTTCAAAGCTAATGTTAGAAGCTTGTACCCCATAACTTAGCGCTGGCCGCACTGCACGCCTAAATCATCATACAGTTCCCTGAGACCACATTGAGTTGTTAAAAGGAATTCCACCTGTTGTTCAGAGTGTCTGTAAATTGCAGTTATTAAGATGTAAATAGTTATTCATATGGATTAGATAAGAAATGCACGGTTGTTATTAGAAATTTACCAAGTCGGAATTGTTCACAGTGGATGTGATAGGAGCCGGATGTTGAGAGTTGAATGCTTCTTAAAGGTATCACACAGGAAGTTATCACACAAAATGGTACAAACGGTAGTGTCAGCTTATGGCAATCAGAGGAGAACTGCCAGTTCTGTTCTGTCAGCTAACAGACGACCATGTTGGCTAGTATTGTGCTAAGTAAGGCGGGGGAGGGGAGGGAGCCCTATCCTACCCACCCAGAGAGTGAGACCAGTTATGCCGTATTAGACTCCCTACCACAGATGGCTATGGCATCACGAGAAATTGAACTTGCAATCTCTGGTGCACCATGTACATTGTAGCATTTAACATCAGACCACTCTGGATGACTTTGTTGACATCTCAACAATAAATTCTGAATAAAATGAAAATTGCTAGAGTTCTTGAACAGACCTGCTTATGTGGTATACAGTAATCCATAAAAATGGACAAAAGTACAAACACAAATCAGTACAAAAACAAATCGGTGCACACGCAAATCAGTGCAAACACAGATCGGTGCAAACATGAAAAAGATGGCTGCTGCTTCTGCATTCTGCTGTGTGATGTACTTTTGTCCATACTCCATAAATACTGAGAGTAATTGGATATGCTGTGGCTCTGCAGGTTGTATCAGCCTTTTCTAAGAGACCTGGCTCTAGAAATATGCTTCCCTCAGACAGAGGAGTCGCATGTGCTTCTGGAGCGACTCCCCACGTGTTTCATAGAGAAGGAGAACACGGAGCAGCGGCGTGGCAGACGCAGCGTCATCAAGTCTATTGCAGAGGTCAGACCTGCAACGATCTTACTCAGGGCTTTAATTACACTGAAAGTTTAATCAAGAGGTTGGTAATTGATTTTTCTTCTCTTGTCCTTTCAGGAATACTTGCAGGAGCACATTGAGGTAAGTCCCAGGTTTGCACCATACTTGGCTGCATTTTGTCTGCTGGCTGGTTTATGTCCTCTTATGTAATCAAAGTAGTAAAGGTAGTCTTGTGGAGGCGGTTTTGGAATAAATAGACTTTGTTTAATTCCATCTGACTCTTTTTTTTCAGTTTCTGCACTCCGCAGGAAGAGTGAGAAGTACTCTTCCTCTAACAGTCCACAATGTTCTTGCTTCACAAGCTTGTCGTGGTCAGTATCTTGAATGCAGCACAAAATTTTTCTTTGCTACAAGCAACAAAAATAAAAAGCATTAAAGCTGTTTTTCCATTGAGAGCTAGTTCAGGTCGCTGATTCTAGCTGTTGCATAACCGTATTCAGCACTTTTTGGATCATTTGATCTTGTTAGTTTCAATAATCAGTCTTGCCCTTACAGGAGCAATTAAATTCAACGACGTTCTGAGTAAAGAAGAGTGCTGCAGCCTGGTGGGATCCCTCTCGTCCTGTCAGCTGCCCTTTCAGTGTGCACATGGAAGGCCGTCCATCGTCCCTCTTGCTGATCTTCTCCATTTAAATGATGAACAGGTATTTTTCAGTCCTACACATGTTCTATTTCCTAGTACAAATAACACTATCAGTGTTACAGTTTTGCAATAGAACAAAATATCAGTAGCAGTTATGCATCCTTACAATAACAAAGCACAGCGTATGATCTAATTCCTATATGCTCAGCGAATATCACTTCACGGTCCGCTAGCTGTTCCTTCTTGGTGTGCACTGGAAAAAAGTCTGACTCTGTAAATGGGGAAGTAAAGAAAGTGGTTCGGGCCGAGCCACACAACACTCTAAAAGCTAATCTGTAAAAGGGGGGCGTTCATGCTTGTGCACAGGATGAGAGGAAGGGAGGAGCTACCTGCTGAGCTCCACGCATTGTCAAGAAGGAGAGATGGCTGAGAAACAGCCCAAGAGTAGAAGACCTGAAGAAGAAGGTCTTGGATCTTAGATCGGGCAGGGGAGCTTCAACAGCGGAGAGACCTCCAGGAGTTAACGAGGCTAAAGTTAGCTTCCTATTCGCGTTTTTCTGTTCCATGTACCGGCTGCATTGGAACAAGAAGAAGCTGGTGAAACGGAAGCTGACTTCAGCTTCATGGAGAGTTGAAATCAGGAGAAGGGATGAGGAGGTTACCTTGTTTATGCTTGACGTGTAACATGAGTAACATTAACTTACTGCTACTGTTTCACTGAACAAGTAGGTCAGTTTGCTAGCGTTTGTGATAGCAAGCTGGTTGGCATCGGAGCAGCAATTGTAGCAACAGTTTACACCACACAGCCCAGCAAACGTTAGTTACATTACTGCCTGTGTTGCTGTTCGCTCCTCTGTTATATCATGGTATTTGTTTGTACAACATTTGTGAAGGGTTTTATGGCCACAAAGATCAATTAAAAGCTAGCCCAGTGTCATTAACCTCGGCAATGTACATCCATAAATCTGGACAGCGAAGCGTCAGATATTTTGAATAGATGAAATGTAAACAATTGTTCTACAGAATCGTATGCTGAGGTTTATTCATATATGTGCTTCTAAGCACTTCAGTGTTCAATGGAGAATCTGAATATTGTGATGTGCCAGTCAAAGACCACCCTACATTTATATAATTAATATTATTCAGACACACCTTCAAAGCTCAGTCTTTAGTTGATAATCAGCTGTATTTTTGGCTTCTTGCTCAGGAATGGTTTCTTGGCAGCTACACCTCTTTTCATACTGGAAGGATGGACTGAAACACTGGCAGATTATTATTATTTTTAGATCTGCGGCATTTGTGCAGCATAATTTACGAGTCACAGTTTATCTTTTGAACTCAGTCAATCAATCAATATTTATTTGTATAATGCTTTTTACAACTAATGTTGTCTCAAAGCAGCTTTACAGAACAGCAGTTTATATGAAGGAAAAGAAAACAAGGAGTCCATGTATAGACATAGGGAAGGGAAATCCTGGTCCAAGCCCCCTGTGAGCAAGCCAGAGGCAACAGTGGCAAGGAAAAACTCCCTTAGAGTAAGGAAGAAACGTTGAGAGGAACCAGCCTCGAGGGGGAACCCATCCTCCTCTGGTCAATCCCAGATGAAGAGAGAAAGACTGAGCTAATAAGAAAAGGAGCTTGGAACATCTATTAGATACGTTCTGATTTATCCAGGAGGCAGTAATTGCAAAGGTAGAGTGAACCTATAGGTTCTCTGTTAAAGTGAGAGATTCATGATAGAGTTCATGATCAGTGCCAGATGCTGGCGGGTCTGTTGTGGTCATTGTAGTCAAGCAAGAGAAAACAGGACAGGAGACCCACATTGAAGACAATGCTCTGGTGGCTCCCATGTGTGGGAGAAATGAGAGAGCGCTAGAGAAAGAGTTTTTAAAAATGTTTTTCCAGTTTTTCTTTTGACTTTCCCCTTCACATATATATATATATATATATATATATTGATGTCTTCTTATTTATTGTCTGCAGGACGTCCCCAAACCAAATCTGAGGAAGTTAAGAAGAATGTACAAGGCATGGCAACTTTATGGAAAGGATTAACTTATGCAGAACATGAATTTCAGGAAACTACCCTCTGTCTGTGCAATTTTACATTAAATTATTTATTTTCCTAGAAACGCTGGTATTTTGCTTGCACTCATTGATGCATCACACTACACTAGCATGAGCGAAAAACACCTACAGCCTTGAACGTTCCAAGATGACGAATAGTCACTGGGCGAAGATTGACAAACAGAGCAGCCAATTGGAAAAGACCGTGCTTCGGGGACGCGTACACTGTGTCCAATCAAACGGCTCGGTGCGAGGCAGCGCTCCAATCCCAGTACGTGTGGGCGGGGCGTGTGGGGAGGCTGCGCACTGATCGCCGAGCGAGGGAGAGTCCTTGGAGTGGAGCTGTTGCGGCTGTGATCCAGTCCCGAATTTGGCCACCACGTAGTGAAATATCAGTGAGTATGGAGTATTTTACATCATAAAGTGAACGATTAGTGTTAGATTCATATGTAGTAACAGCAGTAGCCTCGTTTAATAAATGGTTTAAGTAGGATTTTACCTCGAGCTATCATGCTAGCACCTCGGTGGCCGTTCAAAGATGGCGGACCTGTGTGCTGGTGGTGTTGTGCAGAGCGGGAGGGTTCAAGACACACATTAAATATCTATTTTAATAAACCCTGATTACTGCTGTACCTGAAACATCACACTCATATAGCATATATAGTGGACTGAAGTGATGAAAGAGTCATGAAGATCTGTAATAAAAACATGGCTAGACATATATACACAGTCTGCAGCACACGTGGACTGTCCACATTCAGCATTCATTAGGAAATGAGTGTATATATACATATATATCTGTGTGTATGCATACATGTTCAGTGTGGATATATGAGGTATATACATACAAATTATGAGACTAAATAAAGCAGGGGTTATAGAAGAGCAATTAACCACAGGTTATAAAATGAGAAGGGTGTATGTACATAAATCAAGTATGTAATGTTGCACTAATAAACATTAAAACACATTAAAAGATGAAAAATAAGACGAGAGGTATGTCTATATAAATAAATTAGCATGTACAAGACATTAACCAGAGCAGCATATGTATTAGTGCACCAATAGAGATATGAGCTAGTAAAGGGTAAAGTTTTATATTAATAAAATATTATTACTAGGAGCCACAGTGACAGGAGTGGTCATCTAGAGGGCAGAAATAAAGTCAATGTAACAGCATGTCATATA
>CM067492.1:7827451-7843551 GCA_034552555.1 Semaprochilodus insignis | reverse complement strand
GAGGAGGGGGGGGGGGGGATAACTACTAGAGCGCTTTAATGAACTTTTTTGGCTGTTTTGAGGTGGTGAACAGCAAAGCAGGTCCTTTTTCGTGCGGCGTAACCTCTTTTATTTACGGCAGACGTGCAATAAAACTGGATCCTCGTGTGGCTCTGGATGATACTATCCAGCATATTAGATTGTTATACTACACCTCCCACATGGCACAGAGAGTGGCTGTTATGGAGCTAAGTGAACAGTGTCTGTTTTTCCTTCTCGAGCCTCATGATGTTATTCCGTGGACCGGAGCCCAGAACGGTCTAGGGAGATTGCGTCTGGCCACCTGATCGTGCCACCGGGCCAAGAGGCTGATCAGCTGCTATCACAAAAGAAAAAACACATGAGGTGCATTTAAAAAAAGAGAACAGCACCCCCCCCCCCCACTCCCCCCCACTCCACACACACAACCCCTGCGCTGAAGTGTCTGATAAAAGCATGACATCACAGTGAGAGCTGTGGGAAACTTTAGAGAGCACAGTTAGAGGGGTTCTAACATGACATCCAGGTTATAAAGCTGTGCTTCCCAGTGGTGTCCACAGGGCTCTCCAGATGGTTAAGTTTGTGCTGTATCCCAGCGTCAGTCGCATCAGTTTGACACAGTTTACATAGTTGTCTCGTTTTTGTGTTTTCATCCATTAGTGTTCTCTCACTACAGTGGTCAACATGCGTTAACCAAATACATCTTACAGCCGTTAGGAACCCCCCCCCCCCACCCACCTCACGTCAATAAGCAAGTCCTGACTAGAGTAGCCACTGATGTAAAAGCTTATAATTACAGACGTGGAATAGCAGTATCGTTAGCTGTCTTTGTTAGCTGTCTTTCTTTTGCATTAGCCAGAGCATTTCAAACAACACTTCCTCAATTATCGGCCACCTAAACCCTTTCAAAAGTCTCTTCCACCTCGAGATACTTCATCAGAGGGGAGTTTTCCAAGTCTTTAAACTGGAAAATCTCGCTTTAGGGACTTTCATGGCAGTACTATAGGAGGAGAGTAGACATGCATGTTTACTTCAACATCTGAGCTGTGTACTTTGTAGACTATACGTCTCTACTGTAAGCTGTATGGCGGTTTTAGCTGTTTACCTGAACATTGAGCTGCTGTTCTCACTACCTGCTCTGTACACGATTACATATACATCTACTGTTTACAACCACATACTTAACTGCACACCTGGCTACCGCAACATACTGCACTTTGCGGTATGTACGCTTAACACTAAGCTGTATTTCGCATATACATATACTGCATTTGCTAACCGCTGTGTGCACCTCAGTTCTAGTATTCTCACATTATGATGCACAGTTACTGATCTTGCACATCTGTATTACTGTTTATGCACATGTTGTATTGTGTCTTTTTGTCTTTGCACTATTACAAAGACAACTGTTCTTATTCACTAATTTATCGTTTTTTTAATCATTGCACTGGAGAAGTAGCCTGATAGTGTTTTGTTATACTGTACAACCCTGTATTGGTATAATGACAATTATATAACGACATAGTTGAATTGAATGTTAAAAACAAATGCAGTAATAGTTGCGTTTTTATTTTGCCCTGGGTGTCCCATTAAGGGCATCTAGAATTTCAGGGCTAACAGCGTTAACCAATAGTTACCACTTTGTGATTATGAACAATGTTTTTTTTGTATTTCCACACTGTAATCCATGTATAAAGTAAGGGAGTGATAATTGAGCTCTACATATAGTATCATTCATTTTGCATAATCTGGGATGAGAGATTGTGTAAACATTGAGAACACTGAGAAAATTCTCTTATCCAGAGTGTGTTATAAGAGTAGGCAAACATAGCGTTAAGAGCTTTCTCTAAACACTCTGTGTTTGTACAGCAGTGGCGTTCCACCTTGGACAGGAAATTGACCCTCAAAGCCTCCATATTATCCGTTCTAGTGAGCTTGTGAAGTCAAGCGAGTGTATGCATGTCTGATTGCGCATTATTGACATCATAACAGTGAAATGTTCCCATTTGTTGGGAAATAATATATTGGCCGCCGTTATATCATATATCATGCGTCCTTAATGATGAACACTGAATACCTGGTACAGGTGCACTGGCTGCAAGGGTTCAGGAAAAGAAGAGAGGACCATCTGGTGGGCTCTCAGGACTGGATCAAGATACACTGCTCTAAGGCACATGAGCCTTTCACTTGCTATGCAGTGCCTGCCCGCCCCTACCACATATTGATGGGGACCTAGGACCAGAAAGTAGGTTAGAGGGGATGACCGTGCTCTTGAGTTTATCTGGTGGCTGAAACAGTGGCGTTTTGTGGCCAGTGTTTGCGGTTCGGTCCTTATGCTGCATTCAGGCGTCCAAACACGGTTCTGTGGATAATTAGGACTGAAGCATGAAATCGGACCTTTGGCTGGGCTCCTTTGGCTGGCTGTAGGCGGGGAGCCGTTCTCCTTCATAAGCTCGGCCTGACTGGAGAGCCCAGCAACTGCTTCTGTTAGCGTGAGAAAACACTAAGCTGTATTTCGCATATACATATACTGCATATGCTAACCGCTGTTTGCACCTCAGTTCTAGTATTCTAACATTATGCTGCACAGTTACTGATCTTGCACATTGCACACTGTATTACTGTTTATGCACATGTTGTATTGTGTCTTTTTGTCTTTGCACTATTACAAAGACAACTATGCTGGCTGAAGAACGTAGCATTAATATGCTATTTAAAAAACGAAAGTATTATTATTATTTTTTTTTTTTAATTTTACAAAAATCCCAATTTTCTTTTCTTTTTTTTTTTTTTGCCAAAAAAAATGCATTGTGACTCATTAATTGTAACCGATTTAAAGCTTCTAGGAATCCAGGAAGTTGCATCACCTTGTTTTCAGATGCATTTTTACACCGCTACTCGTTCCATCCTGACACATCTTCTCAGTTCGTCCACATGAAAAGCAGTGAACGCGCACTGTCTGGTCGTCTAGTCGTCTACGCTGGCCGCATGCACCAACTACCGCAGACACATATGCAGTCTTTCTTTCTTCCTCTATCTGTCTGCCCAGTGCCTTGTTAGGGCGGCTGCCTGCACTGTTATCAGTTTTCCCCCCTGCCGGCGTACTTCCATCCCATTCCCCAGCTTGCGGTTACCATGGTTATGGACCGGCGGGGCACATTAGCATGTAGAGAATTCATCAATTGCTCAGGAAAGCCGGAGATGTATGACGGGGGCGCAGTGGGGGAGCGCGGTGTCGGCTCCGTGAGACTGTGCCGCTGTTTCCACACACTGCAGATATTTGGAGGAAAGCAATTACGCTTGCCGCGATCTCCCCCTGCAGTCTTTGTTTTGTTTCTGGGGTTTCCCAGCTTTTGTGAAAGCAGTGGGCACTCACAATGTGGGAAAAAGTGACTTTTATTCATGCGTCTTTCTGTAGGTGGGACATGTGTTTTGTGTGTAACCAGTCACCCGTTTGCCATGGTAGATTCCGGAGAAAGATAAGCCTTCAATAGTGCCTCTTTATTAGCACGGTGGTGGCAGCATGTTAGCGCAATCTTATCGTTGGCCACTTACAAAGAAATGAGCGATCGTGATGGCTTGTGCCAAGATTTGTTTTGCTTCGATTCCGCCCCACAGAAGAAGCTGAGGCCAGGCAAACATTTGAACTGGTTTTTCACAGAGCTCCAGTCTTCGGCTGCAACAAACATTCAATTCATACTTGCGCTAAGCGGAAATATGCATCGGAATGTGGCCTTAATCAATTCAAGCAAACCAGGTCAATGGCACATCCTGTTTGGGCAATGGCGGGATAAATGTCCACGACTTGGTCGGACAGCAAGAAGAGTTAAACAAACGGCATCAGAAATGGCACATTCGATATGGCGGTGGGGGGTTTGATGGGGGACCCTTTTTTTTTTTTTTTCTCCTCTATTTCTGACACAAAATGGCCACATTCATAGAGCACTCTAAAAGCCCCACCACCAGGACTTTTTGAAGAGAGGCTCATGTGCTTTCGTTTCTCTCTCTCTCTCTCTCTCTCTCTCTCTCTTTTTTTTTTTTTTTTTTTTTTCTTCTGGAAATGAAAGCCTTGGTGGTTTGGGGTCCTGTGACCCCTCATCCCGTTAATTACAGCCAAACCATTCCCTTAAGAGGCCTACCAGCCCTGATGTATGCCATGTTTACGTTAAATATGCAAACTGCCTCGCTAGAGGGCCGTTGCTTTTACAGCCAGCCTTTCCATCCGTCCAGGCCGCTGGAACATGTGGCCGTCCATTACCCCTGGGTAGCCTTTTTTGGCAGCGGAATTCACATACATCTTCATACGGCGCAGGCAAACCCAGGTGATTAATGAAGGTGCGAAAAAAAAGGGCCCTGTACATTGTCCCCATACATGCGGCGTGCACTAATCCGGGCAGATATTTGGGTTATTGTGCCAGGATGGCCCATGCCGAAAAGGTTGCCGGAGGGCGTTCACTTGAAGCCGCTGCGCCTGGTGTCCAGATGTTTCGTGGCGGTGTCCCTAAAGCCTACTGAAGGCCAGGCTTCGCTGCACTTTACTGCGGCACCGGCCAGGGGACAACAGCACCCCCCCCGCCGGGTCAGTGCCGCTCACATACCAGCCTTTAAACAAAGCATATGCTCAGATGTTTTCTTTGCAGTTCCTCATTTTTCTGCAGGAGAACGTTTTTGCCCAGTTTCGTTTCGTGTATGAGGTTCTTTCTTTGTTTATCAATGGAGGAACTGGCTCGGATTTCTTCCTCTTTTTTTTTTTGCTAGCTGTATACAGTAGCCAGCATGACATTTACCCAAGGTGGTAACCATGGTTACCAGGATTCGTCCCGGGTTCATCTGCGATGTCCTTGTTCAGTAGACGCTACATTTGCATGCACGGTTGTGACTCCGGAGACAGTTTTGCTTTGTCAAACGGTTTAACGTCAACGCTGCCGTGTTATATTTAGGTACTAGAGTATGCCCCATTCACACAAGCCCATTCATTGATGTGCTTGCTCTTAAATGAGGTGTGGGTGGGACTCTATTGGAGACATGTAATGCGTAGCCATGTGGTCCATCAGATTTTTTTTTCTTTCCCCCAAACTTTTCTTTTTTTAGCTCCAAAGAAAATGTAGGTCATATACAGTTTGCACTGCCGAGTACTGCTGCCGCTCATATGGAAGCGGTGATCAGACGGGAGCAGGGGTCAGCAGTCACGTACAGGCCTCCTCCTCTACAATCCACCCCCCCAACCACTGAACTAGTGTCAGATTTCTAAAAGGTGGATCAGCCCCTCCACCTCACATGGAGTTCAGCACATTACAGCCCATTAAGCTGTCTCGCTCTCAATGGGGGCTTTTTCGCCAGCACTCTGATTTATTCCCTTAATCCGGACTCGCCACAACGCTGCAGCACAAACCAACTGCTTGGCCCGGGATGCTTACCACAGCACTGCAGTCCTCGAGCCTGACCAACTCCCCGGACGGGCGTGGATCTCGGGCTGCGCGCCATCTGTCAATTTGCTCTTTCGTTTATGATTTCTCTTTTATCGTTTGCCTTTATCTTGAAGATTTATGACGCCACATAATCTGGTGAAGCTCCAAGATCGACCCCTGTTACCCGGATAATTGCAGACTTATCAGATTACATTGTTGCTGTGATTATGCAACTGTTCAAGGCCGTCGCCCTGTCCAACCTGAAGCCCAGCTTTTCTCGGCAGAACCTTCTGTACTGTTATTCCTTGTTTTGTATCCACTTGCGATGTTCCACTTATGTCTGACATCCAGCTGTGAGCCAAGAGACGCAGTTTGGTGCAGTAGTTACGCATGTTAAATGCAAATGCCATTTGACACCTGGGGCCGCCTGACTTGCTCAAGAGTGCACCAGTTTGCCCGTCATTGCTGAGCACCAAATTGCTAGCACTTGAAATAGCAGCGAAGGGCCACAATGGGCGGATTTCATTCACGAGATTTGCCTCTGAATCCTTTACATCTTTACCACCCACATTCTCACGCATTGCCTCATCATTGATCATTGTATATGATGATATTTACGAGGCTTTGGCTCTTTATGGCACAGCTCACAGCCCTTTCCGCGAGTGAAAGTTCCATTTGCAGGGATCACAAAGGCCCTTTGTGCCAGATTCTCTT
The DNA here is from genome assembly GCA_034552555.1 of Semaprochilodus insignis. NCBI lineage: Eukaryota > Metazoa > Chordata > Actinopteri > Characiformes > Prochilodontidae > Semaprochilodus > Semaprochilodus insignis. The sequence continues at coordinate 7,837,411 of CM067492.1, read as the reverse complement.
GCCCCTTGATTGTTAGCTCCAGGACAACATGTGACCCCCCCCCTCCCCTCTTGCATTTGGGTCATGTCATCCAATTTGGGTCTTCTAATGTGTAGCCACCAATATATAGTCTAGGTAGAATTCCTGCCATATGTGAATGCATGATCGGGAGCGTGATGAGGGGTTCACTGGCAGTTTGGGCCGAGGCTGGAGGGCTTCTTCGTTAGCCCTTTAGCCACAAGGTCGACGCGGTATTTTAAGAATGTTTTCCGTGAAAATCATTCACAAGGATTCCATTGTTGTGCTGGAAAACAGCCAGTTATCCTGTTAGGGGATCCTCACGTCAAGCTTCGCTGGGACGTCCGAGCACCTTTGGATTTAAAGGACATGGTGTTTTGTCTTAACAATGGATGATGATTCCTGTTCCGCATCGCTGTCTGTAGAGAATTACTGAAATTGAGAACGTCGGTGTCAGTCGAATACTTGAATGTGAGCAATCTTTTGTGCTCAGGTGCTGATGCATTAATTAGCTTGTGTGCGGATGAGCGATAACACTTGTGTTGGCGCAGAGAAAGCTGTTCCCGTTTTCTTTTTTGTTTTGTTTTGTTTTTTTTTTCCTTTTTTTTTCATCACAAGTTCATTTCGAGGCAAACTGCAGAGAGGACAGGATGTTTATTCAATAGTGAACCTGCTGATCCAGCCTAATCTCATTTGCAGTCCATATTTATGCTGTGCATGGAAGAAATTCATCTGAAATATTGGTATCAGATAAGAAGCCACAAAGACACATCAGTCATTGGAGTCAGCCTAGAATGTTCCTATCGGTGCATCTTAGAATGATGCAATTCGTTCTGCCGATTTTAACGTTGTGATGCTGTTCAGGATTAGCCACCCCCTAAACGAAAAATGTCTTGATGCATGCCGCATGAATCATATTTATGCATGTTTATGGAAGTCATAACTGAAAATGAAGGATTGCTCGGTTTTAATCTGCTTTACAAAAGGAATGGTACTTTGAAATAAGCCTGATGGTGATGTTGAAGCGTAGTAAAGAAAATAAAGGTCCTTCTCAATGTGCTTGAACAGGTTGGAGTTAAATTCTAAGTCAGACGAGGTCACGTCCCAAAGCATGCCATTTCAGGTCAAACACATGCAAGTCTTTCTTGCAGCTCTGCAATTTGGTGTGGGGTGTTAACACGCTGCATCTCATTGATGATGATTATCTGGAGAATCATTTCGGAGATTTCCCCCGTAAAACAATAGTAGATTGCTCTTCCTCAGCTCTAGCCAACCTCGCTCGTAACCAGGTCACATTTTCTGCTGTGAGCTCACTACATTGACTGTCTCAGTGACTGCGGGTGCAATCCAATCAACGCTAGTCTTCCACAGTCGGACAATCCTCTTAAGAGGAGGCTCCTGCTCCCTGACAGGGGCTGGGTTGCCTGGGTAACTCCACGACTCGCCTTTTTTTGCCTGTTCGGATATCCTTTCGCTGTCCTTCGCCTTTGTGTGGGGCCGCAGCGGCGGCAGCGTCGTCCCCTTTTGAAATATAACCCCCTTTCTCTTTTATGGCCCTTCCAGCAGTCGCAGGGTTAATGTTTGGCTGCAGCCGTTGGAGGAGGGAGATTCTGGGAGTGGAAAGGTGGGGGGCTGGCCCACAGCTGTTGTAGTAGGCTGGGTTTGTAGGGGCAGGATGCCTGCTTCACTCTCCCCGGAACAATGGAAGGACATGGAAGCCGCTTCAGATGGCCTGGACCGACTAACCTAAGGACAGGCCCTGCGGTTCCACAGTGAGGGACGGACGCTTGTCCTAGGCAGAGGTTCTGCGGGTGGCTGACAGCCGCCTGCTCTGACAAGGGTGCATGGGGAGTCTTTGTGGCATATTCGGATCTCATCTTCCGTCTCGCGTTCAGCTGGCTCGCAGGTTACTAGGATGCTCTAACTGGATGTGAAGGTAAAGTCGTCTTCAGCAGCCTCTCGTTTTGTGGATGTTTCTGTTATTAGCTCATAGGAAAAGCTTTGTTTTATCACTTTTTCAGCAGTTGTGCTGCGCATTTCAGAGATTAGACTTCAAGACTGTCAGGAGACAGATAAGGACCCACTCATTTCTTGTCTCACTGATGTAGCGGTAGCCACATTCCTTTGTAAAATTACAGTTTCCTCATGGTCTCCGAAATGAAATTTAAGTGCTGTGCTATTGAAAGACTCTCTTTAACCACTTACTGAGCAATGCAAACCCCACTACTATCATATTAGCATAACTGAGGCTGGTAGTAGGTTCCCAGAAGAAAAGTTTGGCCCTAGGAACAACGGAAGTGCCTACATTTGTTAGGGTGTTTCAGTTTTGTTACCAAGCCATTTGATTGCATGAGGCCTAGGTGTCGGTTAACATTTGCATTTGGCAGGATGCTCCTGGTCTGTACCCCTACTGCCTATAGTCTAGTTTGCAAGCATCTGAAATCTGCACTACTACACACTAGAGGTAATAGCTGACAAAACACTTCAAGCAATTAGATCGTCTCATCAGTGCGGTTAGCGTAGCATTCATTGTCATGGGTGGGACGGATAGACTGACTCAGCATAAACACCATTCACAGCCCAGGTGGAAGCTAATTAATGGGGTAATTCACACCCCACTGTCTGCTAATTCGTGGTTTAGCAGCTCATGCAAGAGCGAAGTTGTTACTTTGTCTTGTGGGCTGCACCTTTCCGTAATTCCAAGTCCTTTGCAGTGGGCAAAACATGGAAAATATAGGAGATGCCCATCTGAGAACCTGGTCGTACCTCAGTATAGGTTCATGAAGCTGTAGATTGCTTCACACGGCTGACTGGCCACTTCTCTTTAGCTGCAGACTCACAGTTACCTTGCTTTAGCACTTGTGAGGAGAGCAGAACGGAGGGTCAGTGAGTGCATCGCGTTGTAGGCCCTGCTGATGGGACGCCACGGATGCATTAGTGCTGCGCAAAGTGGGTAACGTGATCTTGAAAGGACGTATAAAAACAGAAATGGAAATTTTCATTAAACTGCCAGAACCTTGCATTATTGAAGGATCTTCTAAATCTGATGGAATATTAAAGAGGAGAGACTGCCGCATACTTTGTAGAACGTTTTATTCCCAGAATAGTGCATCAGAAGGAAAAAATAATGCTGCCCCCACGGGACCGATGCGAGCCTTTTTATGTTTGTTTGCTTTCCTCCTAAGATGGGAAACAGCAGATGACACCTATCTGCTAATCCCTTTTATTGTATGCATAAGAGGGACCATCTAGTCTCTCTTCCGAGCTCATTCATCATTTTATCAGCTCATAAATCACACGGAAAAAGATCAATAACCGGGGATCCGGGGGTGTCGCAGGGCTGTGTGCCCATTGTGCGGGGTGTGAATAATCAGAGAGCGTCTCCACGGACTGGGATTGGCTGCTTCCTAATAACTCCTGGAGTGTGGGGGGATGGAGGCTGGGCGGGCAGTGTGGTTTAGAGATCCCAGAGAGAGCCCCACTTCTGTTTGATTGCCTTCTTCTTGCTGGCTTTATTCCACCCCTCCCTCTACCACCGGTTTTCCTTTTTATCTACTCTTCACTCAGGATCATTATTTGCATTAATTAAGATCTCTTTTCCATACTGTATGCCGTTAACAAAGGAAAAGGACCACTTCAGTGTCTAACAGCAAACCCGTCTGGATTAGAAGCTCACAATAGCTCACAGATGTGCATTCAGGATGTACAGTTTCCAATCGCACAATTCAGTTGCGGTTCTTTTGGGAGCAGTTTGATGCATCATGATATAACGGACGGGTTAAAAAACATACACCCTGGAAAACCAGGGCTCCAAGCTAAGGATGAGCAGCATGATTTGAATCATGATTATGATAAATATAAATAGAATCCTGTTATTTCACAGTACACCTTTCTAAGTTAACATGGGGAACACAATCCAGACTGCTGTTTAACCCACAATCCGTCGTGGTCAGTAAATAAACCCAGTTCCTGCCACTCTCACTCATTTCTGCTTTAAGCCACAGCTGCTTTCGGTTTGTAATATAGAAGAAATGATCAGAAAAATTCAGGAATGGATATTAAAGCCAAGTATCGCCAGTGAAGAACCCCGGCTAACTGATCAGCATCATTACAAAGAGGAGTATAATTAGGCCTGTTTAATCGTGTTCAGTATATGAAACATTAAAAGTCTAAATGAAATGGGTTTGAAGGTGTTTAGTTTGGCACTTACTTTTTTTGCATCCACCAAGATTTATCTCAGAAAATTGTCCAGGACTTTTTGATATGATATATAACTTCACTTTTATTGATTGCAGTGGATTGTAGCATTCCAAAATCAATGCAGTTGAATCGGCACCTTCAGATCGATGCAGTATTACGCCTATAGAAATGACTAGAAGTCAGAATGTGAAGCTTCCAGATCGGGAAAACAGTTCTGCCTTTCTTTGAAGAACTCAATGCAGAGAAACAGCAATTTGTAAAGACAGGCCTGTGGGCTCCCCTTTGTTCCTCACTAGTCTGAGGTTCCAGTCAAGGATCTGTTTTTTTTTTTTTTTTCCTCCCCCCAATTCTATTTTAGTGATGTTGCAAATATATAACAATGATTGAACAGAGAATGTGTTGTTGCGCTTATTATCATGGCTGGGATGCCTGAATGTAGCACAGTGTCCAGATGGACCTTGAAATTAGCTGCCTGTGGCCCTTTTGACTGGTAAAGGGAGTAGAGGGGGGGTCAGCATTCTGTGCCACATTATTCCTTAAACTCAAACCATCCTCCTCCTTAACTACTCCTCTACGTTTTATCTGTCAGTCCCTCTAAATCACGCCATCAAGTTTACCAGCGAGTGGCGGGCCTGCTTTCTCCACATTGTCAGACGAGAGCAGCGGTTCTGGTTTGATGTGTGCAAAAACGGAGGAAATGGCCCCCGGTGTGGGACTGACATGCTTTACGAAGCTTTATGCGAGTCTCGTATTGTAGACAGAAGCTCTGATTTCCAGCTTTAGTCACATTCAGGAGGCTTTCCTCTGGCCATCATACCAACACGGTGACTCAGAAGCATGGGGAAATCAGGACAATGAAGTCCCAACCGTGCCTCGGTCCTCCAGCTCCTAACACCAACAGTAGTCTCTCTGCAGCAAGGGTTCAATAAATGTGCTGCTTTGTGGATAAATGAGCTTGGGGGCTCTGTTATGTCTGTGCCATAGTGTTTTATAGCTATGTTTACTGTTCAGCATATCGCAGGATTATAGGGCTAGCGATGTGCTAGTCTTGCCAAGAATCCTGTTAGCATGGAGGCTATAGCCTGCTTTTGTTTTCGCAGCCCTCCTGGTCTCCCTGGTTGTTCAGGTTGTAGCTCTTCTGCGGCTAATCAAGTCGAGCTGTAAAGTATGTCTGACCATTGAATCACCGATCGCGGATTTTCACACTGAAGGTGGTGGGTGCAGACAGTTCAGATAAGACCTACTTGGAATGCAACCCTAAAGTTCAGGGCCAGATGCAAACTGATGCTAATCTCATTTGGTCCCGACAAGAGCAGATTAGCCCTGTTTCCCCGTTGGCTGCTGGGAACGAAGACTTAGTGACTTAGCTCTGTCACAAATGATCGCAGGTGAAAGCACTGACCACCAAGACATCTGTTGTTGACAGAGATGCTGCTGCCCAGAATAGCGCCGTGTGCGCTGTAGACCGTCTCAGCTAATGGTTAGTCATAGTGAGACATTTCATGGACCGCATTGTCTCGAAACCAGTAGGCGTAGCCCATATTGGCATCGTATATTATTTGCAGATAATTATTATTGTTAGACTGATATTGGAATTACAGTCGATCATTACAGCCGACAATTCCATGTGTCTTTTGTGGCTGGGATACATTCCCCTACCATTGCGAGTTGCTCTGGATAGGACCATCTGCTAAATATGTCAATGTTTACAGTAATTGTCACGTCTGCAGCTATTTCACATCTGTGTAACATTTAATCAGCGATCCAGCTTTAGAATTTAACTATCCACTCATGCCACATCATGCCAGCCACAAGAAGGTGATGCTGTTTTAGGACTATCTGCCGATCATTCTTATTTTGTGTAGGGATTAATTGCATTTGTCTTATTTGCTCAAGTTTGACATTTTCCTAACTAAAAGCAAAGTGTTTTGTTATAGCTATAGAAAATAAGCTTCATCGTAATGTATTTAATAATTGGATAATTCAGTAACCTTGTGGTCTTTCAGACTAAGCTGAACATGAAAAGCCATGTGATTTCCACAGGATGAACAGTTTCCAGTTTTCATTGTAATGTCCAGTGGGAGCGACCGTTGCTGCATGTTCCAGACACATGAAGTGAACACAGATACACATCCTCTACAGGACACACAGTTTGCTGCACACTTTAGAACACAACTCCTTTTTACTGGACACACCGGAAAACTATCAAATATGATAAAATATAAAATGTGCCGTAACGTCGCATGTTAGGTGTTATTAGTTTTACACTGTGTTCAATTCAGCAATTAGTCAGTGCTTATGAGTGAAAGTGTGCTGACGTATGTTCTAAATGGACTGTCAACAAAATGTGTGGTTTGACCACGCGCCCAAACTTCGACATGCGACAATCACATATAATAATATCACGAATATACTTAGAGGTGGGTGATAAGGGAAAACGATCATGTGGCCCTACTTTAAGACATTTTCACGGTGCACAATATGCATCACAAGATTCTGATTTAATAAGTTAAAACAGACGAAATAGAACCTGTAGTGCCACATATAACATTATTATTATTATTATTATTATTATTATTATTATTATAGTAGTAATAATAACAACAACAATAATAATATAACTTAATAATAGTAATAGAACTGATCATTTTTATTCAGTAATTTACACACAGCGCGGCACTAAATCCAGTTAAACAGGCTTAATTATGCTCACTTTGTAAAGAGACATGTAGTCAGTGTTTGAGTACTGACCTAATACGGCCTGTTAACAAATATGGTCATGTTCGCAGTCAATGGTTCCAACTTTCTGATGTCTCTCATATGTTGTGAAATTAAATAAAATTAGCCGTATCAATTTGTAATGTCCTATATGTAATATGTATGTACATTGTTGCGTATTTTTGTGTAACACTGGAAGGTTTGAAAGAGAATACTCTTTATTGATTTAGTCATTTAAAAGTGTCGAAGGGCTATTTGTTCATCTCATGTTTGCATCTGGAGTAATGTGTTGCCTTGTGGTCCCACCCCCAACACCCAAGACACTAACCTGGTATGGTCTATGGTGCCATGATCTATAGTATGCGAGCAGCTGGGCTTCAGCCTATACGACCAATGGTTTGTCTGAACAAGAAGACAATGTTTGATTGTTCACAGCAATGTTTTTAGTGCATGTTTTAACGCGCTTACTTACACAGCCCGTTGGCTATCAGCTGTCGTTGTTAGCTGACGAAAGATCTGCATTTCTGCCTATCTGGCATGTTAATAGGCTCTTTTCTCCTCTGATGCGATGGCTCATGATGAGCTTCTCTGGAACTGGTTACTGTGATTTCTGCACAGTAGTCATAAAGCCAGACACTGCATGCATGTACTTCATTGTGCAGCTCATTGTCAGCAGATTTCCTCTGTGTCAGCACCGGGCTATTGCTAATGCTTTCTGGAAGATTTAAACCGTCACCTTGGGAGAATACCTCGCAGTCCAGGGAAATTCCTGATTGAAGACGCCTGCGCAAATCGCTGGATGCGCAATCTGCTCTCTGCCGCCACTATTATCTCAAAGACTTCAAATTAGACTTCTTAGCCGCTGCCTCAGTGGATTTGACTTACTCATCCATTAATTTTTCATTGCCAGCCAGTGATTCAGAGATGAAAAGGAAAGATGAGCAAGCCTGGTGGCGGCCTTGCATTCAGCGTCCCAGATAATCTCCTGAGGAGGGGGGGGGGGCATGAGAGTCTCGACCTCCTGCACAGTCTGAACCCTGGGAGATCCAGCAGGGATATGGAGTAAAAGATGGACCACAGGCTTCCAGCATGAGCTGTTTCATTTGTAGTATAAATCCTAATGTAAGCAGCCGAATGCAAAAGTATGCATGTTTCTTGTTTATGCTGCTCAGCAGCACCAGCAGCATTTCAGAGATCTCGGCTGTATCAGCTCTTCTGCTTGTCTACAGCAGCCATAACCAAAATAAAACTAAATAATAGTTCAGGATGACAAATGTGTCCAGTGTCAGGGTCCTTTGTGTTCAGACTTATTGGTGTCAGGAGGTTTGACTTCCGCTTTGGAAAACCACCATTCTCACACATGTTCCACAGGCAGACAAAAGCTTTGTGGTGCGTGTATGTAGTTGTGAATTATAGCTCAGAAAGGAGGTTTGTAATTTTGAATCTGCAAGTTGTTTTTGTCTGAAAGAAGCCGGAAAACTGATCCGGATTGCTGGTAGCTTTACCTCCTTTTGCAATATCCAGCACACAATGGTGGTCATATAAACTTGGCATTTAATCTATGTGAAGCGGATTACGCTTTCCTTGCCTTGGGCCTCAGTGTCTTATATCCAGTGAGCTATTTTTTTAGATTCATTACCTGGTGCGTCTCGATGGCTTTCCAGCTCTGCGTAAGAGAGGGATTGTTGGCTCACAGTCAAGAACAGATACAAAACAGCCACAACCTTTTAGGTCTGCCCATGAAGGAAAAAAAAGCCTCACAGCTCTCAGGTCTGGCTGTTTTTTCAGCTTGCTGCTATATATAGTTCATGGACATGTGCAATGTTTGCACAGCTTTTTAAATGGATGACTACTGGCACAGTGGTGTTCCAATTGGCTTGATAAACCCCTCTGTATCAGTACTTGAGAAGGTCTTTTTTGTAAGGACAAGAGAAGATCTTGAGCACAGTGTTGATGATCTTGAGCGCAGTGTTGATGATCTTGAGCGCAGTGTTGATGATTTTGAGCACAGTGTTGATCTTGAGCACAGTGTTGATGATTTTGAGCACAGTGTTGATCTTGAGCACAGTGTTGATGATCTTGAGAGCAATGTTAATGATCTTGAGCACAGTGTTGATGGTTTTGAGCACAGTGTTGATGGTTTTGAGCACAGTGTTGATGGTTTTGAGCACAGTGTTGATGGTTTTGAGCGCAGTGTTGATGATTTTGAGCACAGTGTTGATGATTTTGACCACAGTGTTGATGATTTTGACCACAGTGTTGATGATCTTGACCACAGTGTTGATGGTTTTGAGCACAGTGTTGATGGTTTTGAGCACAGTGTTGATGATCTTGACCACAGTGTTGATGGTTTTGAGCACAGTGTTTATGGTTTTGAGCACAGTGTTTATGGTTTTGAGCACAGTGTTGATGATTTTGACCACAGTGTTGATGATCTTGACCACAGTGTTGATGGTTTTGAGCACAGTGTTGATGGTTTTGAGCACAGTGTTGATGATCTTGACCACAGTGTTGATGGTTTTGAGCACAGTGTTTATGGTTTTGAGCACAGTGTTTATGGTTTTGAGCACAGTGTTGATGATTTTGAGCACAGTGTTGATGATTTTGAGCACAGTGTTGATGATCTTGAGCGCAGTGTTAATGATCTTGAGCACAGTGTTGATGATCTTGAGCGCAGTGTTGATGATCTTGAGCGCAGTGTTTTGCTGAAAGCTAGCTGTATGTAGTGCCTTGTTGTAGATGATGCATGTTAACCGCTTCTATCGAACCTTTATTTTCAGAAGGGTTTTGAGTGGGTAATAAATCAGATCTGGAAGTTTTAAGACATTTTGCTTTAGAAGCTCACATATTCTGCATATTCTCCATTGGTTTTTAAGTGTTAAAATGAAAATATGGAGTGTTACTTATTGTTTGCTGTTCACCTTGTTTCCATTAATAATGACTTCACGTGATGTCATTTCCTGCAAAAAAAAGTAGGGGAACGCCGGTATGATCCATTAGCCTAAACTATCATGTAAATGTGTTATCAAGTCAACAAAAAAAAAA
>CM067492.1:7804806-7827292 GCA_034552555.1 Semaprochilodus insignis | reverse complement strand
CACAGTGTTGATGATCTTGACCACAGTGTTGATGGTTTTGAGCACAGTGTTTATGGTTTTGAGCACAGTGTTTATGGTTTTGAGCACAGTGTTGATGATTTTGAGCACAGTGTTGATGATTTTGAGCACAGTGTTGATGATCTTGAGCGCAGTGTTAATGATCTTGAGCACAGTGTTGATGATCTTGAGCGCAGTGTTGATGATCTTGAGCGCAGTGTTTTGCTGAAAGCTAGCTGTATGTAGTGCCTTGTTGTAGATGATGCATGTTAACCGCTTCTATCGAACCTTTATTTTCAGAAGGGTTTTGAGTGGGTAATAAATCAGATCTGGAAGTTTTAAGACATTTTGCTTTAGAAGCTCACATATTCTGCATATTCTCCATTGGTTTTTAAGTGTTAAAATGAAAATATGGAGTGTTACTTATTGTTTGCTGTTCACCTTGTTTCCATTAATAATGACTTCACGTGATGTCATTTCCTGCAAAAAAAAGTAGGGGAACGCCGGTATGATCCATTAGCCTAAACTATCATGTAAATGTGTTATCAAGTCAACAAAAAAAAAAATTTAAAAATGCTGTCATATATATATATATATGTATGTATGTATGTATGTCATGAAAATGTGGTCTGACTTCCACATAAGCTTCTAAAAAGTATGTTACATTTGTTGTTATTATTATTATGATGATTATTATTATTAACTGTTAGTTACTAATTAACTGTAGTTTTTCCCATAAAAACTGTTGCGTGAGAAGATGCATGTCTCTGCCATGTCGAGCTGTTTGAGCGTTTCCATTTAGAAAGGCTGTAGTGTTAGTAAATACACTTGGGTCCTCTACAGTCCGGCTGTACTTCCACACTATGCTGTTTATGTTTGTTGTAGAAGGAACGTGAGGGGAAACTCAGACACCAAATTTGTATGTGAATGTGTTATCCCTCCAACACCCCCTTGACACTTCAGGAATTGATTAGGGATCTGAATAGTGACCTGTTGTGATATTCGAGTATCCACATCCCTCATAAACAGATATCTGGTGAAACACAGGGATAATGCCAAAACAAACAGGTGTTGGATGTAAATAATGTAGGGCTGTAGTCTTGCCTGATTAATAGGGGTGGGAACCACCAAAAGCCCCAAGGTATAGTAGGCTGCCTCCTCAGATGGGCTAATGAGTTAAGCTAATGATTTGTTGTCTTCTACACTAGGCTTTTGTGCAAAGTACCAATATGCCAACACGCTATTCCTTTATTTTCATTGGTTCTGGACCTTCAAACCTGAGCTAGAGTAGTTAACCTAGTTAATCAGAATCAGAATCAAGCTTTATTGGTCGTATATGTTCACACTTACAAGGACTTTGTTTTTGGTTACAGTAGCTCACAGTGCACAGAGCGTGAAAGTTAATGATACAGCCCTGCTGTCTCACCTGTGTTTGGTGGTAAATAACATTCTTTTACAAATGAAAACTTCATGTTTGTCTGAATTGTTGGCCTGAGGTGTAGAAAATACCCAAATAGGGATCTTGGTATTCGAGTACCAGCACCCTGGTTGGTTGATCCAGTTCTAGAGTACCAGAGCACATCCTTAAAAAGGCTTCTCGACATTCTTGATATCACTGAGGATTTCCATTTCCATAGCTTCCAGAGTTGTAGACGTGGTGTGAGGTGGTGATGTTGCTAGTTGTGTATGTCTTCCTGTGGGGTGGTGGAGCGTTTGAGCCCAGTTTACAGCCTAGGATTTTTAAAAGAAGGAATATTGGACTGATATCAGTCGATACTGAAGGTTTCAGTTTCAGTCAACATCCTATGATTAACAGTGTTTGCTTTTCTCTGTCTCAAAAAAAACTGAGAGCTGAAATAGCGAGTGGAGCTTCCTGGCACCGGAGCGCTGCAGACAGTCCCGCTCTGTGGTGCATGCTCCACAGTAAAAGTGGGGCAGTGTTCTCTGACCCACTGCACTCCCGTCAAAGCTCTGTGACCCCAGTGGGCTTTGTATTCATCTGTTTTCATAAGGGGAGCATCCATTTAAACCAGTTCATTGCCAACACAGCCAGGCAGCTCTGCTGAGACGTAATGTAGCGCACACAACAGTGTAAGCATCAATTATGAATGAGTGTCATGAACATGCGAATTGATTTTTAGATTCAGTTTTGTAACAGGATAGCCTGTGTGCCGGTATTATCCCGAGCGCATAGTGAAGGTCAAGGTTATGCTAATGCAGTAACAAGGATGGGTGGGCTTGGTTAGAGAGGGCGTAGGGAAGGTCAAGAGTAGTCTAGATAAATCTGATTCTGCGTTGCAATCGGATTGCTAATGCCTTGGACAATGGTTCCACTAGGTAGTGACCTGTTTCAGTCTGCCAGAAAACAAGAGGCCTGAAGTAATGCGGACATGGTGTAACACATACCACAGTCAAGTGGGCCTCTTGTTGTAGGAGCTTATGTAGGCCATGTGAAACGGGCTCCTGCGCCCCGGTCACTAATGCAGGTTAAGCTGGAGTCATAGGGCTGTGACATGGCCGCGATCCACTGGTGTGATTAGAACGCTTAGTTCTGTCTAATCCTCTCTATTAATGTGGGGCTGCAGCCAAAGCCTGGGCCATTAGTCCTATCCTGTCACTGACTCAGAGACCCCGTTAGGCACGACATTTCCACACTGGGATTGGACCAGTCCACGGCCTTTCTCTTCATTTGTCAGTTCCAGGAGTAGCAAGGAGATGTTTGGAAGGATGCGGTTTGTTTCACTGTGATGGGTTTTTTTAAACTCATATCCTGAACGTTTTAACGAAAAACCCCCTTTTTGATTGATTTAGCTTCCAAACTGGACTGCCAAGTTTTGAAGCCAGATTGTTTTTGTACGCCATGGCTCTTTCGTTGACCTTAACTGTGAACTGCAACTCTATTCAGTCACCCGTATGACCGCTTCTCTTCTACACTTTGTTTTGTAGGTGAAGATGATGTCGGAGGAGGCCCAGCACAGAGTGATTGAGGAGGACCTGGAGTCCGAAGAGGGAGACCTGGAATCATATCTGGAGGAGGAAAGCAGCAGCGAGCTCCTGGAGCGCGTCCGGGAGTTACAAGTGAGTCACGGTTCTCCACTGCATTACCTCATAGCTTTAGTGTGAAAAATTCTACATGTGCATATCTGCTCGATATCAGTGTGGGAAATACTAAGCACCCTCTGTTTTGGACCAGGCTGAGAATTCTGCCCTTTCCCTAGCCAACGAGAGCCAGAGAGAAGCTTACGAGAGATGCTTGGACGAGGTGAGCTCGGACAACCCTGCTAAAAGACAGGCATTTTTCTTCCACAATGTTCTCGGTGCCACCTGCTTTCAATGTAGATCGTTAAAAAGCATAGCATTGCAGAAAATGACCTGATATTTCTTGTCCATGTTTATTTTAGCAAATGTAAAACATCTTTGTTTGGATTGTGCTTGTGTGTGTGTGTGTGTGTGTGTGTGTGTGTGTGTGTGTGTGTGTGTGTTTTTGATTTCGATAGGTTGCCAACCATGTCGTTCAGGCTCTCCTCAACCAGAAGGTAAAGTCTATCAGCTTTCGCTGCCTACATGCAGGTTGCTAAACCTCTTATTTAAAGGTGCTTTCCGTGTCTTTTGGCAGTAATATTGCAGTGGGTGTACTTGTTACTTGCAGGATCTTCGGGAGGAGTGCATCAAGCTGAAAATGCGCGTGTTTGATTTGGAGAGGCAGAACAGAACACTGTGTGAACTCCTCCAAGAGAAACTGCACAATCAGTCATGTGTACATCAGCAGGTAAAATAGAATGAAATGTTAAAGTGTAGTAAAACAGAGCCAGTGTGGACATAATTGTGCTTTGTTCTAGCATTCTTACAAGGCTTTGTTTGTGTAAGACGTCCTATTCTGCTTGCTGGTTGTGTTTGTTTTGCACCACAAATTGAGGAAAATTTGTGCTTTCCTGTTTATTTGGGTGGTGGAAGGATTTTTTTCCCTTTCGGAGGGAGTACAGAACAGATAAATGACTCAGATATGTATTTTACAGATAAAAAAAAATGTACTGCTAAATTACTGAATGCCATATAATTTGGTAGGAAAACGTGATCTAGCGACGATCTCTAAAACTCTTGTTTACTTTTGATTCAGACTGGGTCCTGCTTGGAGCACATAACTGAGATACAGCACAGTGACGCCAGCAAACTTATTGAGACTCAGAGGAATGCACAAGCCAAGGTAAAAACAATGCACAAAGACTATCTAAAGACTTAACCTTTCAAAAATCAGATTGAACTTTCTTTATGTATTTACTATAGGGCCGGCCCAAATAATTAGAATACTCATGTATCCGTGCATTGTGTTGCCATTGTTTTCCTTCTTTAGTGTTTAGAATCTTTGTCTTTTGTTAAGCCTTACGAGGTTACAGAGGTTACAGGCTAGCTAATTGGTTCAGCTGATTCCTAATAGTCATGAAAATCCATATATCTGTATGAATTTGATATGCAAAATCTTGAATGAGTTTTATGTTCTCCTATAGCTGAGAGGAAACGTGAACTGGGCTATCCGTTCAGTAAACCAGCTAATTGTACTATGAGCACGAATCAATAAATGAGTTTTTTTTGTTTATATATTTACATCTTGACCGTTCATTTCAGTATCGTCACTACTACGTAGGTAAGCAAAATTCCAGTCAGACATGCATTGGATATCCCTTGTAAAAATGTGTAGTTACAAATTGAAAAAGTACAAATATTAACCATATAACATACAGAAACGTAACTAAAAATACAGTTAATTATGCATTAGAAATATTATAGTTTTCAATGGTAGTGTTGATCACAAGTAATCAAGTACCCTTTAGAAACCATGTGTCTGAAGCCTAAAATGCTGGCCGTGTCAGCCCTAAGTTGCTGACCTGTAGTTTAGTGTTTATGGCTGTAAATACAGATTTTGTCCCCCTCCTAATATTGTTTGTTTTGCTCTGTAGGGAAATGGGGAGTGTGCACAAAATTGTTTTCCTGATACCCAAAGCTCCACCACCTCCATGGAGGCCTTATCTCCATTTTTGAAAAAGAAAGCACACATTCTGGAGGTCCTCCGCAAGCTCGAGGAGACGGACCCTCTGCGCTACCATCGTTCCTCTGGCATTGCTTCCCTCTGTGAATACAGTCAAGCTCTGGTCTCCAAGGACACTGTACTGGCCTGCCGAGACAACTCGCCCAGGTGTAATGTGACAAAATCACACTGTCCGCATTCCTGTCCAGACGTTTGCACGCATCAGCATTTGAACGGAGGGGAGCACAATAGTGTTAAATGTGGAAGCTGCAACACATGCCTGATGCTATCCAATAAGGACTCAATTACTTTAAGCAACAGTAGCCACAATTGCTGCACTTCAAATGCCATTACAATTGACAACCTCAATTTGGCTCCACCGGAATTTCACATAAACCAAGACTTGCAGAGCCTCGTGAAGCCTGCCGCAGGTACTAGTGAACTCGTAGTCAACAGGAAGTCTGCCGAAGTGTCTGTTCCTCCAAGGGAACAAGACCTTGACCCGTCTAGTGAACTTGCGGCAACAGAAGCTTCAGACTCTTACCTTAACTTGGCAGTGGTCGAAAGAGACCACAGCAGAGTTCTTGATCATGCACCATCCAATTCCATTGCACTAACGGAGAGAGAGGTGACTGATAAAAATAGAATGTCAGATCTTATTGCGGACTCAAAACGGTTAAGTAGTAGTGTTTGTGATGAACAGATTAGTGATGAGAGTACAAATAATGCAAGTTTGCCGGAAAAGGACTACAAGCACTTAAACACTGTCCCATCACAGAGACCTGAGAAGGTCACAGGAGGTGAAGAGGTTTTGCAGAAGGAAGACACTAATGTCCACATAGTCCTTCCCACCACCTCCAAGCTGCCCGCTCTTAGTCTGAAGGAGAACTTGCAGGAGTTGGAAAGCAGTGAACCTGTGCATAAAGGGCTGCTGTTTTCACCCAATGAGAATCATACTGCCTCAAGAGTGCTGGATGAGATATGTGTACCTGTCAAAGACAGCACCTCACAAGAGCTTCAGGCTGACCGATCCAAACTTGTGAGTCCAAACCAAGTGTCATGCCTGCGAGAGGTCAAGGCCTCCCCTTCGAAGCTCCTCAAGTTCCTCAAAATACCCACCCTTGGGGAGCGTGCGCCAGCAGCCAATGCCCCGCGTCTCAGCCCCCAGCTAACGCGCAGTTCAAAGATCCCTTGTCGTAGCAACAACTATGAAGTGCACCATTCACCAGTCGCTTCCCGCAAAGCAACTACAACAGAAAGACAAAAACAGCAACCTGGTCCCAAATCAGAGTCTTACCCTTCCACACATTCTGCGCCAACCTCTCCACCCCAGCCTGACGATCCCCCTCCAGTGGTGCCAAAGGAGCTTAACTGTGGCATACCTAAAAGTAGCCGTGGTTCCAAACCTACACAAGCTGCTCCCCCTCAAAAGAACACACAGAAAATACCACACTATGAAAATGTCTCTGATCTTTCTCACACAAGTGGAACGGACATATCCCAGGTTCTTGGAGAAGTGAGCACGGCTCTCCGTTATGCCAGCTCCAACACCGAAAGAGTCAAAGGAAAGCAAGGAAACTTTGGCCAAGAGAGACCAACGAGTCTCAAGTCACAAAAGGACGCGTCGCTTGATTCTGATTCCTCAGATCAAGAAGAACACTCTGACAGCCCTGTTTGGCATAAGCAGATCAACCACCGCAGTTTGCCCAGTCAGTTGTCTTCTCAGAAGTCACAGCTGAGTGGCATTAGCATGAGGTCCAAAAGCCAAGAGAAAAATGAGTTGGTAAAAGAGCACACACAAACTGCAGGGTCACCTATCAAAAGAAATGATCCGCCACCCATTCCCAAAAAGACGGGTGTGGGTAGACACTCGGGTGAATCCAGCCATTCGTTTAAAGAGAGACTTGCTGCACTGGGCAAGCTAAGGAACCCAGAGGAACCTGCAGCTTGTTCCCAGCCAACCGAGAAAAGAGAAGTGCCACCCAGTGTGAGTGTGCTACCACGAACCAGTGACAAAAGCAGAACTGCGGACAGGAACTCCGATTATAAAACCGGAGAACACAGACTGTCAAAAAATGCAGATTCTGTTGATGAAAAGTCATTTGTCTCAGGCCACATGGACAGTCCTATTGCAAAACAACAAAGTCAATATCAGCTTGCTGATCCCGGACTCAGATCTCTCCCTGTAAGCTCTGTAATCTCTAAACTGGAGTCCAACGAGTCATCCAGAATGTCCCCTTCAAAACCGGAAAGCCCAAAGTCCAAAATGCCTCCACCATCTACCAACTTGGAGGCTGCGCAAGCTTTGCGTAGCTATGTTAAAAGCGCAGCACCACACAGTCTTTCATATGGTGGTAAAAACATTTCCAGCACTCACAGTAGCAGCCCCAATAAGATTCCTCTGAAATCCCCAACTAAAACTGTACCGCCGTCTCTGAACCGAGAAGGAAAACCTACTCAAGAGATTCCAAGGTACTTGTCCAAATCTGAGGACAGGAACCAACTCCGAGCAGGTAAGAAGAAGAACTCCTTTGGAGAGAGCCTTCCTCCTCCTCCGCCACGGCCCACCGAGTCAGCTGAGGAGAAGAGGCACTCTGCGCCCAGCCCTCAGTCCTCCATCGAGCAAAAAGTCATGAAAGGCATTGAGGAAAATATGCTGAAGCTTCAAGAACAGGACAAAGGTCAAGTATCTGAGGTCAAACAGAAGGCTTCCAACGGTATTGCCAATTGGTTCGGCTTGCGGAAAAGCAAGCTGCCAGCCCTTAGCCGGAAACCAGAGACGTCAAAAGGCAAAGATGACAAGAAGGAGTGGAAACTGAATATATCCTCAGTGGGTAAGGATGCTAAAGCGTCTGCTAAAAAGCCAGAGAGCGAGAGCTTGAACATATCCATGCTAATGGAGAAAGCAGAAGGACTGCACAAAGCCCTGGAAGAGGAACGGGCATATGTAAATGGTGTTGCTTTGGACCGCCAAGGAAAGGGACATTCTTGTGAGGTGGTGATGGACCAGGCCCAAGGACAGCTGTCTGTCATGTACAGGGGAGTGCCATCAGATAACTTCATGCAGCAGCTGCTCAACCGGTAAGCATGATTAAGTTCTTGCTCATACATTCCCTCTCTCACCCACTCATGATTTCACACACAACTGCGTTCAGAGTGTCTACTGATGTAGAAACGTCTTTGACTTCCTGAATAATAAATATTGTTTCTGTTCTGCCAAAAGGGTGGATGGAAAGGATGCTGGGAGCATCAGTGTGGCCCATCGACGTCTCTCATTTGACTGTAAAGCCAGGCCTGTCTTCAGCCATCATAGTACTGCTGTCAGTCAGACCAGAAGCAGTGAGGACATGGAAAAGGTAATGTGTGAAAGTCTGAGACCACTTTTCTTTTATTTAGTTTCCAGTCACAACAACCACTTGAAGGGAAAGGGGCAGTATTTACACCACAAGTCTAAATCAGAAAACAAATATTTAGCATAAAAGCATTTAGAAATTAAACAGATGTCAGTTTTCTATATTGGCTGTGTCCATGTTTTGCCCTGATTACAGATTCCATTCTTTTCTGGAGACTTGCTTTTAGTTTTTCAAAGAAATGGGCAGGGATTTCTTTCTCTTACTCAGCCAACGTCAGTGCCACGGTTCAATGAATCCCAAACACATTTAGTGATTTCGAGGGCTGGAATCTGCCAGGGGTGGCCACTGCATTGTGCTAAAAACACCAGCAACTTCTTTGTTTGATCTGTGACAAATGCTTGGAGATTGTTTAGATATGACGCCAGGGTGGAGCTTGTCTGTCAAAGATGAAAGCTTTAGGTACAGTTTATCTGATGGGGCAGTTGTAGTGGTCTTGTCTTGCACAGTTGTCCGAAGTCCCTTTTCCCTTTCACCTTTTTAATAATACTGTAAACTCTTTTTTTGTAAACTCGTTTTTTCCCACTCATTCTACTTTCATGTTCTTTTCCGATTCTCTATGCAATATGGATTATGATGCCTCTTATGATCTTATTTTCTAATGTCCTCATAAATATTTCCTGAAAAGTGTGTAACATGTTCATAATGAAGTAAATAAAAGGTGGCCTCTGACTTTTAGTACTGTAAATGTAGTAAAGTAAGTAGTAAGTAAGGCTTTATTTATTTAAGACTTTTCTAGAACAAGTCTCAAAGTGCTTTACGATGACACACAATATAATACAATAAAAAAAAAAAAGATAATAATAGACAAATCACAATTAACACACACAACCATACCAAAACATCACTAAACAAAGTTCACAAACTACTAAAGGCAAGAGAATAAAAATAAGTCCTTTAAATGTTTTTTTAAAAACATGAACGGAGGCTGAAAGTCTGATGTTGGTGAGAAGGCTCAGTCTCCCTTTGATTTGAAGTTTGGTTTGTGGGACACCGAATACCTTTGAAGTTCTCACATTATTACACGGCCATAAAAGCTCAGTGAGGTACGTTGGGGCATTGTGGTGTAATGTCTGATAGATCACCACGAGTGTTTTAAACTCTATTCTGTAGCTCGCTGACCACCGACGAACAGAGGTCAGCACAGGTGTGATATTCTCCCAGCTAGACTCTAAAGGAGTATCTTCAGGTTGTAGCTAGACGGTTGTTTTAAGATAGCATGCTGAAGTGTGTTATGGTTTCTCCTCAGAGTTCTGCTTTAATGAGTAAAGTGGATGGCATATCGGATGAGAACCTGGCAGATTCAATCCATCACGAGCGCTTTGCAGGTAAGACTAATGCTGCAGTTAGGATCACGCCTTTTAGGTTTCGCGTTCGTGTCCACACATCAGAATGATGGATCAGGTGACTGGGTTAACACATCGCCTCACAAACATGCCTGGACCTGATCAGCTAGTCTTTAGTGAGTAAGCTTTTCAGCTGTAAACAAGTTTAGTGGCTTCACACGTATTCTCCCTGTGGTTATTACAGTGAATCACACCCTCTCAGCAGTGACTTTGCAGCATATGCAGCATATTTGGCTGTGAAACAACTCCTGGTCTTTTGGGTTCCGGAATATGCTGAAGGAATAGTTGAATAGAGCCTGTATCTCACCATTAGAGGCGGTGGACTCCAGGGGCCTGGATCACAAAGCAAGATTTCTAGGCCAGCTAAATTTTAAAGGGCCCATATAATAGAAAAACAACTTTCCCACGCTTGTTTGAAATAAAGGTTTGAAGGAAAGGAAACTTTCCAAATCTACTATTTCATTGCTGTCTAAAGAAAAACATGTATCTCCATTTGTGCATCATTTGAACACAGCAGCTGCTGTTTACATCGGCCCAAAATTACTTGGGGGGAAGGGGGTGAAGTCTGATTCCATTGACTTACATTACAATTCAATGAGGTTTTTGGCCTCTCCTGTCATTTTAGAGATACTTGCTTTTCTTTGGACAGTGACCATATGCTTGTCAGTCCATATAGTCAACCAGCCAGTTTTGAGTTTGGTGTTTGCGATATCATGAGAACCACCTCATTTACATCTATCCCACCTATTCAGCCTATAGCAGTTTTGCCCCACTCACTCATAAGTGAAGTTCTAGGGAGCGTTTCAGCTCTTGAGTGCTTTTTGAATCAAGCACAATACTGGACAGCCATTCAGAACCAGGCTATTTATCTTTAAGCAGTGGTTGAAAAATGGTAGTATAAAAATGAATTATGACCTTTTTATTTTTCTACATAAAACCATGTGAACATTATAGGGAGGGCTTATGAAGAAGAAACAAAAAGAAACAGAAAGAAATAATGTGTAGAAAATGTAGGATATGAGCTCTTCAAGCCTAATTCGGTCTAACCCTGGATTTGCAGTCTCATTTTGACCTCTTACTGGGCTATATCACGATGGCAGCTTTTGCTGCATGCCTCACCTGCTTCAGGGCAGGTTAAGTTAGGGATCATAAACAGTTTAATGTCGAGTTACTGACCAATCAGAACAGCCTTCTAATGGAGCTGGACCCTTCTGGTCTATTTTTGGGTCACTTTTTTCTTTGCGGTATGAAAACCCAGGTCTACATGCGTGTATTTGTTGTATTAGGCTGTTAAGTGCAGCTGCTATATCAGAACTAGATATCTTTTGTTGAGAGTTGTCTCGAGCTGGCTCAATAACGGACTGTTTCTTACAGGCTCTGGAATCTCCACGCACACCCTGGACAGTGGTATTGGCACCTTTCCCCTGCCCGACTACAGTGCAAACGCTGGATGTAAAAGCATCCCCAAAGGGAAGGCCCAAGGGGAGAATGATCCTTCCCTTCCCCAGGGAAGACATGGCTCAGGGATGAAAATTCCCCATAAGGCCTGGACTCTGGAGAGAGAGCTGTCGTCTTTGGAGGAGGACTACATCATGGGTCAGGAGGTGGACAGAAGGGAGGCCACGCTAGAAGGCAAGGTTGTACCCAGTCAAGTTGCCGACATGAGTCATGAAGGTACGTCTTCAGACGTTTGTGTTGTTGCTTTTTTGGGCTTTTCTTGTTCATGTTGTGGAATTTGCAGAGGATGTGATGAACCGCCAGTGCACTGCTTCCCAGTAGCTTATTAATGACACCATGCCGATGCTGGAGCATTAGCCCTGCGTCATTTGCCCCCATGCCCCAGCCTTAATTTAACAAGCCTACTAAGATAATCTGTTTAGTACTTGAGATTTGAGTTGACTATAACCTGTCATGCTAGTTTTTTAATTCCTTTTAATTGTTTCTTTGGACAAGTAGCTGCTAATTTCTCAAAAACTAATGTGGTGTAGTTTGAGGTGAAATTGTCTCTTTACAGATGGGGTGATAGGAACCAGAGGTTTCAATATCTACAACACAAACCATTATATGTGCCATCTAAAAAGTGAACATGCACATTTCATATGTATGGTAATAGTTTATTTGGCCTTACCACACCCTGCATGTACCTCATCACGGATTAGGCCAAAACCTTTTTAAAACTGACCTGGAACCAGTGTTTGAGGCATCGGGCACAGTTAGGGTGGCCACTTTCATAACCCCAAAAAGGAGGACATTCCATCCTCAAAAAGAGGACATCATAAAAGGGGGAGGAGGTACAATACTAGAACAGAATTAAAATCATATCCTAACCTATATAACACATAAATGATGCTTTACTCACCTAATTGGGTGGAATGGATTAGTCAGACGAGAGCTTACTAATCGACTAGCATTTAGACGGCTGACCTGCGGTTAGCCAGTAGGTGAGTCACAATGTCACATGACCTTGGTAAACCAATGAAATGCAAGGCATGTCCTTTGACAAAGACGTGAGCCAATGGCACACATAATATAATATGGTTTGCGAGTGAACATTTTAAATAGTTCATCCCGAAAAGAGAACTAATAGGTGTCTGTCCAGGCATTGCGCCGAACGGAGGACTGGGAGTTCAAAAACCGGACTGTCCGGCGTGTGGCCACCCTAGGCACAGTGCTCATAACTGTATTTTGTCTAATGATTTGCTGTGAGGTGACTGGTAAAGGCATTCAACTGTTAAGACGTCTGGTTCCTGTCACCACCACTTTAAACTATCCTGAGTCTGCAAGTTTCTCTACAACTGAGCGTTTCATATC
The DNA here is from genome assembly GCA_034552555.1 of Semaprochilodus insignis. Taxonomy (NCBI): domain Eukaryota; kingdom Metazoa; phylum Chordata; class Actinopteri; order Characiformes; family Prochilodontidae; genus Semaprochilodus; species Semaprochilodus insignis. Next base: position 7,814,705 of record CM067492.1, on the reverse strand, counting down.
AAACCACTATTGAATGGCATGTTTACAGATTAAGGATTGAATTCCTCCACCAATCTAACTGCTGGGTACATCTATGCTTTTTAAGGCACTGACGTCTGTGGAGCTCCTATGAGATCTGGCCCCACGAATAACTGGACTTTCCCCAACCTCAAAGGATCTACGGAGCCGTCCAATGTTTATCTTGGAGTAGGTGAGGGCTTAGAACCAGTAACCCAGAAGAGCTCATTTAGGAGGGTGAGTCACACCTGGGCCAGGACCAGGTTAAGCAAGCTACTCAAATATTATAAGGTTAAGCAATATTATATCATTTACAGATTTTAACTCAAGAGAAGCTCCATGAACCCCTCAAGGTCTGCCCTTTGAACTATAGCAATACATTTGAATTTAAAGAGATAATTCTGAGACAAAAGCGGATCTAGTTAAGCAGTTGACACGTGTTTGGTGTCCAATGTTTGCTTCTTTAGTTTTGTACTGGAGAGATGTACAGTACTGTGCAAACATCAGAGATGCCCTTCATTTATCCATGTTTTGGTCTAAACAGCCAATAATACAAGCTATTGGTTTTCCAGCATTTGGGGAAAAAAAACAGAAAAGAACAGAAACAGAAAAGGCAAAAAAACCAAACGACTAAATATTATATGTTTTTATTTATTTCTTAATTTAATAACAAATAAAACAACAACAATAAAAACATAAAATAACCGATATTTTCACCGAATGTCCAAAGGCCAAATATGACAGGTTTTCAGTATTTGCTGTGTCCACTCTTTGCCTTCGTTACAGCTTCTATTCTTTCATAGAATAGACTTGCTTTTTTAAGACATCTGCAGTGCTGTTTTTCTGCACCACTAAGTTCAGCTAAGTTCAGTCTTAGCTGTTGGTTGTCATTTCTGCTGCTCACGATCCAAACAATCCCAATCACATCCAGTGATGTTGGGATCTAGACTCTGGCCTGGTCAGTCGATTTTTCTGAGAACACAATCAACTTTGAGAAGAGTTTCCTTTTCTCAACAAGGCCTTTTTGCCGGCTACACCTCCTTTCAGAGTTTCAGTGTTGAGTTGTGCTGTCACAGTGAAAGGATGGACAGAAACTCTGGATGTTTTCAGATCGGAAGCTGGAGTGGAGCTTATTTTTTCCTCTCTCTTAAAGCGGAAAGCTTTTAAGTACTTTTTGTCTGATGGCAACATGTTTGGTGATGTGCTACTTCCTGCATGGTGGTTTTTAGGAGCCCTATTTTCTCTCTGTATTTTAATAATTGTGAAATATTTTTTTTTGTTCTTTAACTTCTTTTTACCTTCATCTGATCTCCTCAGAAGTATCTCCTGAGTCTTGAATACACGTTGTAGCACTTTGTAACTGGAATGAAATAAATGAAGAGCGATTTCTGACTTTTGCACAGTATTGTACAAGTAAGGGAGACATATGAGCTCAAACGACGTATCTGGTTCTAATAAGTTGTGCGTTTCTCCGTTGGATGTGCTTTGTGTCTGTCAGTTGTGTCAGAACATTGATGTTCAGCCTCTTTGATTGCATATTTAAGCTAATTAAAATTTAAATGTAATTCTTGATTTTTAACAGCACACCAAGACTAGTGAAGCCGCAGTCGGTCGTGACGGGGACCCCAGAAGCCTCCCCCAGGCACGAAGAAGCAAACCTCGTGCTCCCCTCAACCCGGATGCGGCGAGGGATCCTGGGCTGGAGCTGGTGAGAGAGAGGCCTGATGATGCTCTCTCGCCCGGCCACCCCCAGATCTTAGAAACCCCCGAGTCTCTCAGCGACTCCCTCTACGACAGCCTGTCTTCCTGTGGCAGTCAAGGCTGAGAGCACGCAGCGGTAGTTGAGGACAAGGGGGTTGACTAACCATCAGGTACCAACCTTTTTTCTATACCCTGATGCTTGTGATGCGGGACAGTAGTCTTTTTATATAAACACTCACAGGCCACTCCTTTTTTGGCATCAGAATATTCCCACTAAACGTCATTCCTGCAAACAAAATTCATCTTTCTATCTGAGAATTCCAGTCGGACAGAAAACTGTCGGTGAGTGGACGTGTTTGTTATGGACACCTGCCCAATTTCTACACATGCCTGTCGTCGTTCTCAAACCATCACTACATCCACGTTCGTTCTCCGTTTCGCGTAGAAGCAAAGTCGACCGCAAAGTGCCGACTTCGGCGCTTAAACTCTTCAACCGTTCCGAGTCTTCCGTTTGGGTTTTTCGGTTGTTTTGTTTGTTTCAGAACCTCTCCGAATGTTCTCATGTTGTCTCTACATGTACATCTGTGCACACCTTTTGTTGACATAGTTGTGTAAAGTTATTGCGAAGTGAAAAGTGTTTATGTATGTGGTTTTCTTTTTGTAATTTAATATGCATATTTTATGTAAAAAGTTACCGGAAAAGAAAAGAAACGAAAGAAAAACGAGCGTTTGTGTACAATTTGCGTGGGGCGTGGACTTCCATTAATTCCATTATGTGTTACGTGGCGAAAAACTTTGTAGCAATAATAAAAGTGCTATCCACGTGAGATAGAGCTACAGTGTTTTTAAAGTGAATTTTACTATTTATTTATTTCTGTTTTTCTCTCAGCAGTGTGGCGAGACAAGACCACGTCTTAATGGTTACTTTCTTTTGTTCCATGTCAGTCTCTTTACTGTGCCTGCCTCTGTCTGTATGCGTGTTACTATGAAGTTTCCTTCTAGCGATGCTCTGTAATGAAGGGATTCTGCTGGTTTTCTGCCAAATTTCTGCATCATGGGATATCAGACAGTAGACAGTCATTCAGAGTGGTTCAGTGTGAAATACAGACGGAGACCCTCTAATTACCACCCCTAATTGACCTCACGGATCCCCCTGAATGTATCAAAATCAAAAAAAAAAAAAGAGTCAAATAGAGAGTCAAATAGACCTCAAATACAGATTCAGGGGAGGGTCATTCCCTTAACTGCTTCACCAGCAGTTGGTGGGCTTGTGTCTATGATATTGAACTAGAGATGCCGCACTGGTCTGCCTCGGGTTGGCCCTGGCTGTAGCAGACTGGTTCAACTATAACCATGCCCGGGATACCTCTGGAAAACTTCACCATATTCCATAGCGAATTGGTAAATCTGCAAACCTCTGTTCCGTTCACCCCACCCCCTGAATTTTCCAGGTTTTCCCAATTTGCTGGAACAGTGGATTGTTCCTCATGCCAAGACTAAAGAGGCGATGTGCCAGATCTCAGCTAATGTGTAGAAGGGCGCATTACCAAACTAGAGAAGAGCGTTTCCAGAAGAACTGTTAAACCGTTTTTTGTTGCAATTGAAGCATCTGTGGTAGGTGACTGAGCCAACATGGGACCAGGGGGTATTCCGAACACTGTGTGGAACAGATTTCCACAGTGAATTATTTGACTTGCAGACTCTGTTCCTTACAGTGGTGGTAATGGGAACGGGAACACAAATACAGTCATTTATACGAAACGGCCACCATGTGGGGGCCTACTTCGCCTCACGACGCCCTGCATGTAACACTCCGCCTTTCTTGTATTTATGTTTTAGACGGAAACCTTCTCTAAACTAATGTAAATTAATGTCTCGGAATGCGCTTGTGCAATACGTCAGTACGAGTCATTATACACTTAAGACGTCTGGTCCATTCCACATCAAACCCCGCTAAATGGCTTCGTTTATCATGTAGAACTTTCGGGAAAGCTGTGGAATTCCCAGGTGAGCGGACGTTTCACATGGCGAAGGTTCTCTTAGAGCTACTTTTGTCCGCGAGTGGTCTTTATCATTGGACAGTCTTGACCTAACCGCCAAACCCAGCTTCGTCCCTCCGAGTTGTTTCCGTCCACTGGGTGTTCTACTGTAGTGAGTATCTCTGTGACAGCTGACTCAGCAAGGTGACCTCATTCCCTATTCTACATGGTCGCTCTTTTCCCACTTTAAAGCACCGGCATAAACACAGTCCCCATGTTTTCCAATACATCAGCCAGTGTGGACATGGCACAACTTGGGATCGTCTTTACTAAGGAGGTTTTGTAAACATTGCGGTGACCCGGTTAGTACAGCGCTGACGACTCTTGTAAAATCCACCTCACTTCTGCTCTAGTCTTCTTCTGACACTGATTTTAATCCGTTGTCCTCCGTTCCACATTAAACGGTGAAGCCTGCGTCGTCTGCGAGCGTCTGAAAGCACTGCCGCACCCTGTAAGGTGGACCTGAGACTCGGAATAGCGGTTCTGTGCTTGAACCTAATGAGGAATTTGATGTATTTATTGCTCCTTGCTTATAAACTGTGACCACATCACTTTATCTTCAGATGTGAAAGGTTCTGAAATGGGGACACGTATCTGTACAGCATGCTTGTTCTGGTTGTTCTTGCTTGTTACTCCTAGATTGACTCCTACCCACAGCAGGATGGAGATTTCTCCATTATTTTTCCACTCTTTTTTTATTTTTTAAACCAGGCCCTTGTGTTAAAAAAAAAAGAAAGACAGAAAAAAGAAAGGCTGTTTTTTTGTAAGAAAAAAAAAAAAGACTGTTAACCTCGTAGATGTCATTACCATCACATGCAAGCATGCCACCAAGCATTCTCGTTTTCGTCACCTTGACTTCCGTTGGGCTGCTCCGAGCTGTCTGTGTTCTTGTGTAATAGGTTCCGGAGTCGGCTGTAGGAGTTCAGACCTTTATTTTCACCTTCGGTTTTGTTGTGATTGTCAGGAATATTTTATATTAGTTTGCTCTGTTTACAAAAGAATTTATGACGAAGCTGTTAATATATCTGTAAACGTTTTTTTTTATCTCAAGGTGCTATCGGATGTTTTTTCACTCATCTCCGCAAAAGCCATAAATGTTGTTTTTTCCCAAATCATCTTTCTAAGCGATTGCCATCACTCATGCAACTAAATAAAACCTTTTTATGCACTCTGGTTTGGCTCTCTTGGCTCAGAGAAGGTGTCTTTGCTCCGTTTACTGAACGTCAGCGCCCCTGGTGGCTAGGTGAGGTATTGCACCAGGTATTGCTACCCTTGTCAGCATTAGGTTTGTAGGCTCATCCAAAGCTGCTTCTGAAATCAGGAGTATCAGTCGATGATGCTTCAACAGTTAAGAGAATGCAGTGTCAGTGCTTCACAGCCCAGTGCTGGAGGGGCTTGTATCCCTATAGCCAAACCACTGAGCATCGAGGTCATGGGCTCATCTGCAGCTGCTCCAGAGAGTCTTGCTCTAACGGCGAGGCGTTTCAGTTGAACACCTGCGTCAGCGGTGGGTGCACCTTAAAGTAGCTGTCTAGATGCTTTTGGATGTTATGTATAATAAGTGAACCAGGATGGCGGTTCACCCGGTTTACTAACACAAGGCGTCATACAGTTCTATGCAAAAGTACTGGCACCCCCGGTTAATTCATGCACTAGTGATTTTCCTTCCATACCTGGACATATTTCTGAGTGAAACAAGGTATCAGGAAGGGTCTCTGAGCTAGCTCTGAGCATTTTAGTTCAGGGTGCTAGGTGGGGACGGTTAGTGTCAATACAGTAACGTTATTTCTTGCCCACCAGTCCACGGTGACATAATCAGAAGCCGTTTTATTGACAGCATAAGCCATTATGTTTTGATGGAAGGTTACAAGAACAGATAAGAGGGCATAATGGATCACGAGAACTACTAAGCTCAAGATTTAATTTTTGGGGTCTACTAGAATCGATTTACTTCTCTCAATTTCACAGAAACACCTTTTTCTCCTACTGTATTTCAGTCGGTCTGAAACACTCTGCTAGCGCACCTGTGTCTTTAAGCCCCGCCTACTGATGAGACCAGTGTGCTCAGACCAATCAGCATGAGGGTGTGCCAAGCTTGCCGGTAGGCAGGCGATATAGATCGTGTTACAGAATGATGTCACCTTGTAACCGAGAAAAAGGAATTCCAATAAAGCAGCTGATAAAGTGGTCTCTGTGGGAGAGGGTTTCTCCCTCTTGTGTGTCCTTTGAGCTTTATAACCTTGCAGACCGTTTACCTGTACATGAAGGGATTAACAGGAAAAGTCCAATAGGGCCCAGGTAATATGACCACAGGCATATGAACTGATGGGGCAAAATAGGTTGACCAGGTTGATCAAGATGCAGAAGATGTGTGCTCACAGTGATATGCAAAAGTTTGAACACCCCGGCTCACGTGACCTGCTTCGTTGAAAAGAAGTTCCCAGCTGAAAAGCAGACCATCGGGGTTAAAACGTAAGTCACCAATCAGAGACTTTAGAAATGTTTGTTTTCAGCAGGGACAACAAAACACCCTTAAAGATACAGTAACCGTGTATTAGACTGTGCAGAAGTGTGCTCTCTATAGAGGACGTGTAGCATTACACAGCCGCCCAATTCGGCTGCCCAAGCCCTTTGCATACAACTGTTTTCACTTAGAAGCTCAGCAAAATGTGATCTGACTGGGTGCCATGACCTTGGCTTAAGACTGCGTGGATCGTAACTGGGGTTGTTATTTGAAGAAAACATTTCTCAGCAGCTAAAGCACAGTGAATTAGCACTGAAGTACAGTATATAGATTACGGCAGTTCAGAGTTTGCTTCTCGACTGAGCCGTGATCATATGGGGCCTCATCCTTAAGGCACTTAATGATACAATGAACAAACACAGGGCGGACATGAGCATTTCTAAAGCTGTGCCCAGATGTAAACTGTTGGGCATAAATCACAAACACATGAAGACATGCATTAGCCATACAGCTGTGACCGCTGTGATAGAGATCGTTAATTACACACAGAGCCTCGACCAACGACTCATAAACACTTCACAGTGAAGAACAGTAATACGGTGATCCACTGCCACGTGCCACATCAGGATTCAAATGATACTCAGATAACATGCACAGACACTGAATTTGGTCCTTCAAACAAGCAATTTATTCAAGTTTATTAGACTTTATCATGTACCCGGAGAAACAGACAGGTCATTCTACCGAACTGGTTCAACATATTTTAGACTTTTAACTGACATGGACTTCAGGCCAAAATCATTTTGCTTTGAATGACCCTATACCTAAATTATGGCTATTTCCGTGGTTATGGTTATTAAACATTCCATGTAGTCACTAACACCACAATAATAACGCCCATGAAATGTTATCATATATTTCAGTGGTGACATTTTTGCTACTATATGCTGTATAAACAACTTTGAACAGCTGTACACACAAGGGCACGTAACTGCAGAAAATATGTGTATAATTTTTGAACAACAAAAAAACACATTTTTTTACTTTTTATTTTAACAGTTCTAAGTGGGTTCGGGTTTCCGAAGGACCCCCCCCCCCCAATAGACAGTCTGTATTTATTCTGTATATACACATACAGTTTACTAAATATACTTCTAAAATACAGTCTCTACGGAATTCATGTGTTCAAGGTCTGAATTCTTCTTTATCTATCATTTACTGCAATCTGAACTATCTCGGTAGAATGGTCCTCATGTAAAATAGACACTTCTTCTAGTCCAGTGTCAAAGGCAAGATAAAAGTGTCAACATCTAACGTAAGAGATCCATAAAGATCGTTTTGGAGAAATTCATTAGGCTGATATTTTACGGCTCCTTATGGAATACAAGTATACTGTTCATTCTCAGTCAGTGTACATTAAATGGCACGTTACCATATTTTCATAATGTTGCAGTAATTTTTATTGTTTTGGGGTAAAATAGTTAATAGCTTCTTCTATTGACTTAGTTTTGGCAGACTAAAAAGCTTCCTCATTGAGCTGTGGTACAGAATCCCAGGCATGTAAGGCTACCTCAAAGCAAAGTGGGCGTTTTATGAATCAATCTACAGCATAATTTTGGTTACAATGTAAGTTTGGTTGATCTCACTATTATTGCAAAATGGCAAATTAGGAAAAACCCTTCTGTGAGTGAGTTTATGTGCTTATAGCCGTCTGCACTGCTGCGTATGTGAATGTTTGTGTTTGTGTTTTTGTTTTTGCGACAGGCACTTGATATGGAGGCTATTTCAGGAACTGAGTAAGACTTAGTAAGACTCCATATGGAGCTCTTGGAGGTCAGTGGTGCTCTGGTCCGCTGTAAACATTATTTGCCCGGCTCAGCTCTTCAAACGCTGGGGTGAACTGAAACAACTCGGCATCATCAAATGAAGTCATCAAATGAAGGCCCTGGAATCTGCCAATTACAGAAAGATAAACCATTCAACACTGTCTTACTCATAACAATGAATGCTCTCTTAATATTTTAGGTAAATTGAGGATATGCAAATTTAAATTAGGTAAATTTTTGAGGATATGCAAATACTTTTATCCATTTTTATAGCTAACCATGTGCCGAACCGAGACACCAAAGTCTAAAAGCACGTCTGTTTGTTAACAATTTAACAATTACAGTGTATTAAGATTACAAACATGTAGTTTGCGCAACACTAATTTGTGGAGTAGAAGTTTCTATTGCCTTGACTGATCTGGGTAATTGCGTGGATTATTATTGCTATCACTTTAAAAATGCTAAAAGATAATATTCTCACAAATGAATGTCCGGTTATCATTTGATGGCTTATCAAAATGTCCCAGCCATACAAACTACTGTACTGTTGCTATATTGATTATTGTCTCAAAACAACCTCACAGCAGTGTGATCATAAAACTAGAACGTTTTTCCCACTATAGAACTATAAAGAAGATAAAACAGTTTAGAGCTTACAGAGACTAGAGCAGCAAATATGATGAGGCTGCACTCAGTGTTCCCGGGTGGGCACTGCAGTTGATTTGTCCAGGATCAGGGTCTTGTGGAGCTTCTAGCCGAAGCAGCTCAGGTCCTTAACATCACACCCCTGGGAGGAAAAGCCATGTCCTACACGGGCTACAGTCACCGAGGTCTGGAGTTCAGGTCTATGAAAAAGTTAATGTCTGGAGTTATTATTGAAATGTCATTGTGGGATTTAAATATAAGAGAAATACATAGTTAATTACATGGTTCACGACATAATGAATTTGTATTCACACTGAATTTACATCCTGTAGCAACGAGGTTTAGATCTGCATTAATGACCTTTTTCTGTTTCTTTTAATCTCCAATAATGGCAAAAATGTAACGATCAAGAAACCAATTTGCACAATAACTCCAATAAAATATCTCTTCTACAACTTTTCAAGAGAGGTTCTCCTCTTTGTTCCATGAGCTACAAATCAGGAAGAAAATGACAACATGCCTTTGATGATATTTGGGTTTCTGGGGGTTTATGGCACTTAAAGAGGTCAAATGGATGTAAAGTACATCTCATCAATCTCTCATCTAGTCCAGTCAAAGCACGCACTACCTGTTGTTGTTAAAGGGGTGTTACCTTGTTGGTTTAGCAGTGCCCAGTTTACTCTCAAACAAATCCACACGTGACCTCTTCAAGCCTGAAAAACAGACATCGCTGTAATATTCCTATGGAATGTCTTTCCAACTTAATAATAATAATAAACAGGTAGAACGTCCTAAGTGGACTAATTTGCAAAATGGTACACTGATAGTCAATTCTTGTTGCTGTCAAACTAAATCTTAACTTTTAATCTAAGTGAATTTAACACGATTTTATTCCAAGTGTTATTGTACCAGTTCTATATTCACTATAATTTTATGCAATGTAAATTACAGCTGGGTTATTCTCACAAACACTATAAAAACTCTAAAGACTTAATTAGTATTTAAATAATTAGTATTTAAAATAAATAATAATATTTAAATAATATTTAAAATAATTAAAATTACTTAATATTCTTTTTTTGGATATGAGGCTTTAAATCCTCAAATTACTTGACTCATTTTTAGTAAGTTTTCCCATTTAAATGATTTGTTTGAAGATTTATGCCATATGTGTATATATATATATATATATATATATATATATATATATATATATATATATATATA
>CM067492.1:7759854-7779210 GCA_034552555.1 Semaprochilodus insignis | reverse complement strand
GGCGTGGTGGGGTGGGGGGGGCGCAGGGCGGGGTGTGGGGTGCGCGGGGGTGGGGAGCGGGGGGGTTGTGTGGGGGGGGGGTGGGGGGGGGGGGGGGGGGCTTTGTCCCTTGAGCTGGTACTTTGCATGGGGCATGGTGACCTCAGGGTCATGTTTGGCTGCTCCGTGTCCCATTCTTTTGGTAATACTGCTCTATGGAGATTATACAGTACAAGCTGTGTGATTATACAAGCAGCGCTGTCAGCACCGTTAAGCAGCTGAACTCACTAAATGTGTCTACATGCTTTTGGTGTGTTTGTGAACGCGCTCAGGCCTACACTTCAGCCGCTGGTGGAAGCTTCCATTCTGTCATTTCGATGAGAAGGAAACTCATGAACAAAGAGCCAAAAACTGGACGTGAATTTATTGTAGTTAAGTTTGAAGTAAATATGAGAATGAGGTCATGTATATAGTGGATGTTTACTTGTGTGCAATTGAGGTCCGGCACTTCCTTGAGTAGAGTTGTACTGCATTTGGGCCCCATCTAGTGGCAGAAAATGTGCAGGCTGTTATTGAAACTGTATTCCCAGCAGCCATAAAATGTGCTGGCCATGCCTTATTACAAAAAAATGCAACATCATCTTAAGGGGTCTGTAGAAGTGTGTATGCTTGACAAAATTGTTTTTCTTCCTCTCACTATCTGGGTTCTCAGACAGATTACTGATGAAATAATAACCCAGAAGTTGTTAGGGGGCCCCCTCCGATACCCCCCGATAGCTTATCCAGATACTGATATTAACACTTTTAAAAAGGGTGAGTTGTTCGGAATTTCCACAGTGCAAACCAGTAAAAGGGGGAAATTAAAATGAGGTTTGAAAGTCTTTGCATTAGTATTCAATAAACTGCCATATAAACTGTCTGTGTAGGAAAATAATGAATAGAGCATTCTGTGCATCTAACGTGAGGGTGGAAGGAAATGTAGTTCCTGTCCTACATATTTATTTGGTGTTACAATTATCAGTACTGTTTAAACCTCACTGATGTAGGCCCACGTGCAGTTCAAACGGTCATGAGACTCATGGACTCAGTATATTAATTTGGGGACTCAATATATTAATTTGTGGCCTCAATATATTAATTTGTGGCCACGCCTTATTACAGGAAATCACAGTGTCACTTTAGGGGACCTGTACCAGTTTGTACGCTTTACAAAACTATTTTTCTTCCTCCTTGTAGGTAAGCAAGCAGGTCAGCCTATATAAAAGTGTTATTTAAAGTGTTTATATGTTGTAATTTATTGCGTCAGTTGTACTGATTTTTTTCAGAGCAGCCATTCAGAGCAGTAAGGTGTTAATTGGTTCACTGAAGAGAAATTTACATACTCTGGTTTTCTTATAGTGGTGGTGATGGGAACCCGTGGTCGCAATGTCTACAACACAAATACAGTCATTTTATTCACTATCCAAAGCCTCCAGTATATTTACACACGTCTTCTGAGTTCACTCACTCACTCATCTTCTAAACCGCTTCATGCTTCTGGGTCGTAGGGGTGCGGGAGCCTATCCCACTCCTCAGGCAAAAGGCAGGAAACACCCTGAACAGGCCTGAACAATCCATGGGGTACTAGGTGGCTGCCTACTTTTGCCTAGTACATAGACCCACCTGGTTATGCTGTCTGCTGTATCTCAGCACTGGCAGCTTTGTGGAAGGGTGTGTATTGTTTTCACAGCAGGAGCTCCTCACTCCTCTGTATACGCCCCCCGGATTGCTCACTATCAGCTCAACACAGCATGGCAGCATTTCACACTAATAGAGTCAACAGTGTCCTAGCAAATCAAGGACACATTTGATTTGATTAGATATAAAAATAACTAAAACAAATACTATTAATAAAAACGATTGTCATAAACATTTTATCCATCTTCAGGGTAAGTTGAGTCCAGATTGTCTGGTCTGTTAGTGATGTCCTGGGAGGACCGATCACGACCTCCTGACCTGCTCCCAGATGGCGATCAGATCAGATAAGAATGTTTGGATCTGTCAGTGAACAGAAAATAAAATAATCAGCTGATTAAATACACTAAGACTAATAGACTAAGACAAATAGAAATTGTGCCCTGCAACAATTTCCATCTGAAACACAGAAATCCCATATTTAAGTGTCTTCTCTGTAGATTATATGTTATTACTTATTATCACTTATACAATCAACAAAGCATGTAATTTGATGGGAGGTGTTCATAGTTTCGCACACACCTGTAAATATCTACACCCACCTCTGCATACTGTATTACTGACTCACCACTAATCACATAACTAGCCATAAAACCTTATAAGGGTGAAGACTGCAGAGTACACAAACCATGTAGAGTTAAAGTAGAGATACTCAGGGCAAAATATCCCTCCAGTGTCAGTAGAAGTTCCTCCCTTTAGACCTCCACTTGAGTAACAGTACTAAAGTATTTACCTTCAAATGTACTTAAGTATGGAGAGTAACAGTAGCATGATTTATTATGGCTCTAATGTCCTATTATCATTTCTGGAACAAGACTCTTAATCAACTCATTTTAGGTGAAGAGACTCTAGTGTCTCTCAGTCCACCAGTCTTTAATAGAAGGTCATTAATTAGTCTGACACTGACATTTATTAAAATGATCATAAGCACAAAACACTGAACAGTTTCCATTAGCTAGAACAAAGCTCTGTCCATCAGGTCAAACAAGCTCAAACAAAGTGAGTGCTGTACCCTGATTGGTGGACTCGCTTCACGCTTCTCTCGTTTAGACATGTTATGTTTTTATGCACACATGAGCCAAAAGGAAGAACAGATACACCAACACACTACTTACAGTACACTAACACTTTACGCTTACTGAGTTACCGTACACCAACACACTACTTACAGTACACTAACACGTTACGCTTACTGAGTTACCGTACACCAACACACTACTTACAGTACACTAACACATTACGCTCACTGAGTTACCGTACACCAACACACTACTTACAGTACACTAACACATTACGCTCACTGAGTTACCGTACACCAACACACTACTTACAGTACACTAACACATTACGCTCACTGAGTTACCGTACACCAACACACTACTTACAGTACACTAACACATTACACTTACTGAGTTACTGTACACCAACATTTACTGAGTCACTGTCCACCACTGGAAAGCAGCAGTTTAAGCAGACACAAATTCCTTCACAATCTCTTAGGTATTAATAGCTTTTGCTAATTACCTTTTCCAGCTGTTCGAAAGTGTCCTCCGGGGCAATCGGCACCTCTCCAGTGTCTTTAGCCCTCTTACACATGCTCTGGTACAGGTTAAGGATGGCCATCTTGATAGTACCCAGCAGGAGAGTTTTCTTGGCTGCTGTGTTCTGAATATGAGCCCATCTTGACTCCTGAGTGCAGACAGTGTATGGCTTAGTATTTAAATCAGACATTCAAATAGGTCACTGTGCAAATGACACATAGAGGAGTGCGGGTCAGTATGTCTGTGGATTAGAGTTTGGGGATCTGCCCTGAATGAGTACATGCAGTTTGGTGGGTGAAAATGAATGGGACTCTATAGGAGAAATGAGGGATGGAATAAAAAAGACAAACAGATGAGTGCAGATGAGAACAACACTGAATTCATGCTTGGGGGTCTTCCTTAAGATGATGAAAGGTGTCTGTCGGTTGAACAGAAGTACAGTAGATGGACGTAATTTTTCACCCCATTTATTCTTAAAAGGAAAAATCAGGATTTTTTTCCAAAAACTGTACGTTGGATCAAGAAGCTGTATACAAACACACTATTCCTGATCAAACCAAACATTTCGGAGATGGAGTGGTGTCAATATCTCGAAAACTGTGGAACTAGGTAACAGACAAAAATCTCTTGACCAAGAAGAAGAAGAAGACTATAAATCAGATAACAATATATTGTGCATTGCGAAACACAGTGCAACATAATTGTATATGTAGAGCAGTCCAAGGCTGTGTTTGCTAGTCATCTGCTAGCATTTCTGAGTGCTTCCTAAAGAGATCTAAACTTTGGTACCGTTTCAGAAGGTTATTATTGTTTTGGTGGTGGAATAAGGATTGTTCAATCATTAATTTCAACTAAATAAACATAATTACGGTAAACAGTCACGGTCTAAAGTCCAAGTCAGTTAAAAGTCTAAAATGTATTGACTTTGAACCAATTCAGTCGAAGGTTTCATGCAGGTGTACAATCACAGATAAAAAATTAGATTAGAACCATTTTTGCCAATTGTGCTTCCACCACAGGAATTCAACCTTCGCATTTAACCAATCCGTGCAGCGAAGCACCCACATGCTAATGAACGCTCACTAGGGGGCAACGAGCACATATACCCGAAATGGTGGGCAGCCCTATCCACGGCGCCTGGGGAGCAGTTGGGGGTTAGGTGCCTTGCCCAAGAGCACTTGAGTCATGTCCTATCGGTTCAGGGAATCAAACCGGCGGCCCTTCAATCACAAGGCTGGTTCCCTAACCTCCAGCCCTAGACCGCCCCAAAGATTTATGGTTGTCAGTCATCACTGGTCAGTTTCTGACCACAGGACCGCTTCTGACTAGATATTATCTGGGTGGTGAATCTAGCACAGCAGTGTGGACATGGTAGCATGTTTTTACAAACGTTAAGGGCACTGCTAGACTGATACCACCTAACACATCCAGCCAACGATGGCTCTGTGGTCATAAACTGAGCACTGATGAAGGGCTAAAAGCGGGATGTTCTCCTCCAGTCCTGGAGGGCCAGTGTCCAGCATAGTTTGGTCATTTCCCCACTGAAGCATACACACCCGCTAAACCTCACAATTAAAAAAAAGAGTTTTGAGCAGGGAAATCACCTAACTGTGCTGGACACCGGCCCTCCAGGACCCCTGGGCTAGTAGATAACTAACACAGTGGGCAACAGTGCTCCAGCAGGGTCTCTCAGTCCTTCAATTTGCATGAACCGTTTGCACCAAACAGTAGCAGCAGCTTCCATCAAAAGGCTAATAGGTAGAGTTACGCTTGACAGCAGAAGTTTCTTGCATCACGAATACGCTGAGTGGTAATGCGCAGCTAATTCTGATATGCTTTAGTGTGGAGACTGCCCAAACATCAGAGACCAACCTTTAGTTGCTTGAATAGCCAGTAAATAAACTCATCATCAAAAAATAGTTGCACCCAGAAGGAATCAGCCGACAGGAATGAAACTTGGAGGGTAGGTTTGACATTGTGAGACATGAAATTGATTCAAGTTTCACGCTCGGCTGAGCATGCGATGTAAGCAACGACGGGCCTCACCGCTGTACCTGACTGACCCAACAGACACAATTGCAGACATTCAACAATCAGTGACGTCCTCCTTGAGTCATCCTGTTAGTGTCAGCACCACTGGCAGACAGCTGCATGATGCAGGACGACATGCACGCAGACCGCTACAACGACTGCCCTTAACACAACATCAACGTCGCCAAAGACTGCAATGGTGTCGAGTCACACTTTTGTCTTGGTGGAGACGACCAACGGGTCTGTGTGTGGAGGCACCGTGGTCAGTACCAAGGTGAATGGTTTGTTGTCCAGAAGGCCTGGTGTCACTCCACCTTTCCACCCCTACCGCAAAACCTGCAGGAACTGTGTGGGAATATTCAAGCTGTATGGGATGGATTATCACATAATCCATTAGGAACCTCTACAACTCCATACTGAGAGACACTACTTCTGTATGTGTAGCTCAGTAAATATTGTCCATATCAGTCTAAATGTATCCTAATTTATTGTTGCTGGTAACCTTTATCTTCCTTTCCAATAGCATTGCAATCCCACACTTCGGTCTGGGTGCAACTATGGTTTTGATGATGAGCATACAAGAACATTTTGGAGAGTTATGTCTGAGGAGAATAAATATAAATGAATCCATGAGTATGGCTGTTATGACTGGGAATTAAATGACTCTTAAACAGTGCTCTCTGACTTCTGCACAACACTGCACAGAGGATCAAAAGGAGCAATTTTGGCCTATTAGGGAGCTGGATTGGCCTTAATCCCACTGGAATGGCATTCTTCTAATCCTTGTGTGTATGTTTCCCTGACCCGTCTCACCCAGATTATTCTCTCGTCTCGGGCCTTGTCCAGTTGACTCTGCAGCTGGGCCAAAGTGTTGCTGTAGTGGAGCAGCGTGTCGTTGCCCTGCTTGATAAAGTCGGCCAGTTCGGCTCGGGACTTCTGAATGTTTTCTTGGTTCTGCTGAGTGATCTGGAGCAGGTTCTCACAGGTTAGCTTCAGTGTGTCGTAACGGCACATCACCTGACGCACCTCCTGAAACTGAGAGGGTTCTTCGTTGGCTGGGTTGCTTATCCACTAGTGTTCAAAAGTTTGGAATCATTTCTTATTTTAAAGAAACAGTTCAATCAAAAATGCTAATGTTGCTAATGATGAACGAAATACATTAGCTAGCAGTTAGCCTCATACAATTGCAATCAAGCTAAACAGTGGGTAAGTTACATTCATTGTTAGCCAAATTAGCATGCTCAGTCAAGCTAGTCCAAGCTCTAGCATTTGTTTTATTTATTAATACATTTTCACACCATAGACTGAAATGGTGATAATAGACACCATAAGGTGTTTTAATCCATATGTATTCAATAATAAGGTTTTGGCAAAAAACAAGACATAATGAAATGATAATCTGTTATCTATTTAAAATATTTATATTTCCATGTCTATTTATTCACATATCAATCAGATATAGCTCTGTTCATCTTTCTGGGTAGATTTGTAATAATAGTTAGCTTTGTAATAATTACAAATGCTCAATTTTGGAGGAAAACAGATATAGNCCTCATGCAATTGCAATCAAGCTAAACAGTGGGTAAGTTACATTCATTGTTAGCCAAATTATGCTCAGTCAAGCTAGTCCAAGCTCTAACATTTGTTTTATTTATTAATACATTTTTACACCATAGACTGAAATGGTGATAATAGACACCATATGGTGTTTTAATCCAAATGCATTCAATAATATTCAAGGTTATAAAAAGTATATCTAGAAACTGATTATGATCAAGGCACTGTACTCACTCAGCGTAATCCAACTATTTAAGAACAACGTTCCTTAACAAGCAGTTTTAGGTTTTGACCCTCTACAGTGCATAATATGTACACTTTGATAATAGCCCCCCAGAAATCAGGAGAAAGGGCCCTTCAGGTGACCTTCAACCTCATAAAAACAGCATGCATCTGTGATGAATATTACCACATGGGCTTGAAATACTTTGACAAACCGTTGCCAGTAAACACTGTTTGTTGCTGCATCCACAAAAGCAAGTTAAGGCTGCATAATACACAGTGGAAGTCATGTGTCAACAATGTCCTGAAAAACTTCTCTGGGCTTGAGCTCATCTGGAATGGGCCGATGGACAGGCTAAACATGTATAGTGAGCCGATGAATCAACCTTTCGGATCGTTTATATAAATAATGGACACCCATTTGTTGTCCTGGGCCAAAAAAAAAGGAAAGGACCAGATTGTTACTAGGTTCTGTCATGGTATGGGGTGTATTAGTGACTATGTCACAGGTAACCTCTGTGAAGGCCCCATTAACGCTGAAAGACGTATACACATACACATCCTTCTACAGGACGTCTTTTCAGGCATGTCCATTCGTGATGATTTCGTGATGATCCTAAATTACATTCTACCTGCCTGCAGTCCAGATTTTATGGGTTTGGGGTCTATTTCTGATATATGTGAATTAGCACACTAAGGCATCATATCAGAATTAGTTGAGATTCCTAACTAATCTAAAATTCCTAGTCACCTTCACTCCTAACTCACTACAGGAGGCCATTATTTTGTATTCATAATTATGTGTTAACACACCAGGTTTATGTCCATACAAAAAGGTGGTTTTATA
The DNA here is from genome assembly GCA_034552555.1 of Semaprochilodus insignis. Lineage (NCBI taxonomy): Eukaryota > Metazoa > Chordata > Actinopteri > Characiformes > Prochilodontidae > Semaprochilodus > Semaprochilodus insignis. The sequence continues at coordinate 7,771,299 of CM067492.1, read as the reverse complement.
ACTAAATGACCAACCTGTTCACTGGCCTGCACCACTCTGTCCAAAAACCTGTGATAAACGGCATTTTTCTCCACTCTTTTCACCAGTTTATCCCGCTCCTTGATCAAAGACTTCATCTCCTCCTGCAGGGCCAGGAGGTCAGCCTGCTTCTGATTGGTCAGCTCCCTCTGCCGGCTCACCTTTCTCATCGCTCGACAGTGCTTGACCTCGTTATCCTGCACAGGGCACAGAAAGGGGAGTTCAAAAGTTTGGAATCAGTTTTCAAAAATATAAAGCCAGTTTGGTTGCAGGGAAATCCAGAACAGTTGCACAAATAGCTGCACCCAGAAGGAATCATTGAGACATGTGAATGATTCAAGTTTCACGCTCGACTGTGCATATGATGTAAGTAACAACAGGCCTTACCGCTCTACCTGACTGACCCAACAGCCATGATTGCGGACATTCAGGGAATCATCCTGTTAGCACCAGCACCACTGCAGATGGCTGCACGACACAGGACAACATGCACACAGACCGTNGTGCATATGATGTAAGTAACAACAGGCCTTACCGCTCTACCTGACTGACCCAACAGCCATGATTGCGGACATTCAGGGAATCATCCTGTTAGCACCAGCACCACTGCAGATGGCTGCACGACACAGGACAACATGCACACAGACCGTTACGATGACTGTCCTTAACACCACGTCAATGTCACCAAAGACTGCAATGGTGTCGTGCCATACTGTCATGGAGTGACTCAGAATGGCAGCGGGTCATCTTCAGTGACGAGTCCCGCTTTTGTCTTGGTGGAGACGACCAATGAATCTGTGAGTGGAGGCATCGTGGTCAGTGCCAAGATGAGTGGTTTGTTGTCATGTGTCACACGTCCAGAAGGCCTGGTGTCACTTCACCTTATTGTTCCTGGTTACCTTTAACTTCCTTCCCAGTAGCATTGCAATCCCACACTTCCTTCTGGGTGCAACTACTGTTTTGATGATGAGTATATATAAAATCAATCCAATATGCTAGTCCTGCGGAATTTCACAGATTTACGGATTGGTAGGGAGTAAGCACAAAAGAGGAAATGTAACAAATATCACGAATGATGAACAGAGCTGTAGATGATTCTGTAATGATGGATGAAAAAGTTTTTATTAAAGTAAAATTTCCACCTAAACCTTGAAGAAGTTAACGAAATGCAATACTGTAAGTAATGTAAATGTATAATGACAGTATATGGTTAATCAGGCAATAACTACTTGTTCCCAGAATACTTAATCTAGTGAATAAAACATTATTATTTTATTTTTAATAAACATTGTACAACATATCATATAAAATGGCAAAAAAGTACATGAGAGGTGAAGAGTTTTGAAGGGTAATGGAGCTACAGCAGATAGGCCTTTGCATCCCACTGCAAATACAAACTGTAAGCTACAGTGTGACAGCACCTTCAGGAAGTTGTCAAACTTCTGCATGTAGTCCTTCATCTGCTCCTCTTTCTGCTTCAGTTCGTCTTTCCGCACTTGCAGGGCCAACAGAGTGGACTTAAAGTCCTGTATGGAGCAAATATCCTGTCAGTAAGACAATAAGAAAACCTTATAGGCCAAGCTTAGGTATACACACGTAATCCTAAAGAGTCTTTTTGAAAGTTTGAAATCTTGATTTGTCAGAGCAGGATCAAGACCTTGCTGGATTGGCTAGGCTAGTTCCAGTGAGAGCCCAGAATGGTCAATACTTATGTGAGTGACATATTGGGTTTGTTTGTTATCATTCAGTTTACATACAATAATAGGCTTGTGCTATATTGTGATGGTCCCTGACAACATACCTACAAATGCTGAAAGTAGTAACAAACTATCAGTTTGAATAGAAAATAATGTGAGGGTGAGGCTCAGGGCTAGGACCAGTGATTGGGCTAAGGTTAGGACTAGGTTTTTGGCAGAGGTTAAAGGAATAGTTCAGCATATTTCAAGTTATGCTGTGTGTAGCTTATTCTCCACCTCTGCTTTACACAAAACAAGAGCAAGACTGTCTACAGCCAGCATCCTGCAATCACACAAACCAAACCAACACTGCAACACCCTTCCTTCCACTCACCACAGACACAACTNAAAACCTTATAGGCCAAGCTTAGGTATACACACGTAATCCTAAAGAGTCTTTTTGAAAGCTTGAAATCTTGATTTGTCAGAGCAGGATCAAGGCCTTGCCGGATTGGCTAGGCTAGTTCCAGTGAGAGCCCAGAATGGTCAATACTTATGTGAGTGACATATTGGGTTTGTTTGTTATCATTCAGTTTACATACAATAATAGGCTTGTGCTATATTGTGATGGTCCCTGACAACATACCTACAAATGCTGAAAGTAGTAACAAACTATCAGTTTGAATAGAAAACAATGTGAGGGTGAGGCTCAGGGCTTATTCTCCACTTCTGCTTTACACAAAACAAGAGCATGACTGCCTACAGCCAGCATCCTGCAATCACACAAACTAAACCAACACTGCAACACCCTTCCTTCCACTCACCACAGACACAACTCCTTCCCCGCGAAGACGACATAACAGAGTTAGAATCAGATTAGCTGAGACAAAGGACGAGGAAAAACAACACAGCAAACTTAAACCTAATCTCTATCATCTTAGGATGAAGCATATTGAACTGTCAAAAATGGACAGCAGAACTCACGACTATGTTCAATAGCTACAGTAAGAGCATTTCTACACTCCACCATATGCTTTTTTTTTTTTTGCATAATGCATAATGTCTTGATTGGTTATACCACAAGGGCAGCTCACACAATTTAAAAATGCAGCTTAATAAACATTTCCTCCTCAGTTTAATTGGGTAGAGCAGCGATCAATCAAGTCTACTCATGGTTACGCCCCATGAGCATCTTCAGTAGATCATTAAACCGTTAGTAATCCATCTCTATAAAACTGTGATTGAGTCTTTCAAGGCAAATATCAAGGACGTCTGAACGTATCTCCTTTTTAAATGAAAGACTTCTCCAATGCAGTATGTAGGCATTATTATTCTATTATTATTATTATTATTATTATTATTATTCCAAATGTTCCCTTTACTCAGCAGTCCACAAACTGAAAAAGACTTTCAGCCTTTTCAGACTTTCAACATTCACTAATTAAAAAAAAGATCAATCTGAGATCAGCACGACATCCTGTGTTAACATCCACCGATCTGTTCCTTTTACACCATCTAATCTATGAGCAGTGTCTCCAGGCTGGTCAACTGGCTGTACTGCCTTACCTCTCGCTGAAGCGTCAGAGCCTTGTGGACCTCTAAGGCCTCCCGTCTCTTCTGCAGAAGACGAAAGGATGGCGCCAACACCTCATTTCCAGCTAAAGTGGTCTTCCTGTTGACGCAGCAAGCTAGTGTGTCACTAAACACTGAAAACAGTTCAAAGCGGAGAGCTGTATACAACACGAAATCCCTTTTGTCTTTGCCAGAGCCGGCCCTGACCAATGTGATGCCCTAGGACCCTTGGATGATGAAAGCCAGGTGATAACATTATAGCCTATAACACTCTAAACACAAACCTGGCACAAATGGCACCGAGCATTCGTACACAGAATATGTATTCAGTGAGCACTTCTCTCACATGATGCTGCTGTTTGCTGTACATATCAAATGTAAATAATGAACTGAAAATGAAAATCTGAAGTTCTAAATCAGTTAATGATTAAAGGGAACACAGTTTACTTCACTGTCATAAGCAGGGCTAACACTGGCAGGCTAACTAGCCTAAGATGTCAGTAAATGTTTCCCTCAGGCTGACGGTTAGGTTATTTCCCAAACACCTTAATAGTCTTTCCAGCTTTCCCGAACAGATTTAGAGTGGGAGGGAACGATGATGCTAACTCTTGCTAGCTAGCTATTTATTAAATTAGCAAACATTATCAAGCTAGCTAAATTTGCTCCGAGCACAGTAAGTCTAACTACAGTGGGGGGTTATATTATTAGATGTATTAGGGTTTATATTATTAGATTAAGAAATTATGATTTTGTTGCCTATTTTGTACTATTTAGAAATTAAAATATAGATATATTAGAAATATTTAGAAATAAACTTTTTCCCTCTCAACTGGGGTGCCCAGGCACCCCTACTAATGGCCTACGTTCTGGGATGGCTTTGGCCTTCGCAAGACAGTGAAGAGCCAGCCACCCTGACTGTTATTCTAATAAGCAAACATACCACAGTAATATACCACTAATGTTAGTCCTCTAATTTAGACCATTCTCAATCTTCCCTGTCCAGAAATTAGAGTTTAGACATAATGTCACACAACGTCAGATCAAACTACTTACACTTAGATCTTTCACACTACTATACACTTATATGAAACTTACACCAGCTGGTCATGAAGATTCACTGAAAAGTAGCTCCTGTAATGGTCAGACAGATTCACAGACATCGTGTTGACGGGCTGTACTAAAATGAATTTCAGATTTATGAAACTAAACGTAGTTTAATACATGGTCTGAAGTACGTGTATGTTTTGCATCAATTTAGACAATAACAAAGTTCTCCTAGCAACAAGGGCCTTGGTCATCAGTGGAATTATGAAATCTGGAATCTTCTGTATACACTGATTTTGCCATATACAGCTCCTGTTGGTTCAGCACATATGCTTTTCAGTTGCTCACACATCTCACTTTTGAGCTTGGATTTGGCATGGACTGGACAAGTTTCTGGATGTAGGCCACATCAATGTTCAGCCACTCTTGCATCAAAGAATTGTGCAGTTGGGCCAGATTTGGTGGACGCCTTCTCTGGCACAATTCCACAGAGAATCTCCTGTAGACTGGGATTTTTCCACTGCTGGTAGACCCGTATGACCGTACGCTGCCATACACCTGCAGATTCAGCTGCTTCCTTCACATTATGGTCTTTGGCACGCCCAAATGCAATCACTCCTTTTAGCCAATCATTAACATCTGCTTTGGACTCATTTACCACACATGGAAGGAGACATTCACTGCACTGTAGCACCTCTTCTCAATCTATTACTCCCGTCACTCGGGTATTTATAGTCCCATCATCCTCGTGCAGCGCCATCTGCAGGAGCCTGAAGTTACTACCACCTTAAACACACAAGGTAACTCATTTTTTTGTCCCGATGAGCTTACTAAGAAGTTCTGTTGAGATCTGATAGCGAATTTAGAAATATTGTTTTGGTTTTGTAGAGAATCTTTAAAGCGATGGTTATAGGAACCAGGGTGATGTCAACAATATAGCCAAATACAGCCATTTTATTTACTATCCAAAACAATCAGTGAACTTACATGTGTCCTCTGAGTTTTATATATGCTGATGAAAGTAAAACAGTGAATAATATGAAAAGGTATGTTTTCTTTGGGGACTGTTTTGTCCCCACAGCGCCCTGCATGTACCCCCTCCACCAAGAATGGATAAATTTTTTTTTAAGCAATCAAACTACTGTAAAACAATTACTTTCAGGCATCAAGCAGCAAATTACGTTTTTCTTCACAACAAACCACTCATTCCATGCTGGGGGTTATTCCAAAAGGAAGATTTTTCTGTTAGCCAGATAACTTAATCCTGACTTTCCTATTGGACAATCCTTATCTTTGGGTTAAAGTTATCTGGTTAACTAAGAAATCCTGCTTTGTGGAATAAGCCCCCTGCTCTATTCTGGTGCTGGTTTAGCTGGTCACCCCAGCATGATCTTACTGGTTGTTCAGCATACCAGCAGCTGGTAGTCAGCAGGTTAACTTCCATCCAAACACACCCAAAACACAACATACCCCGGTTGGTGGTGGTGATCAGCAATGCTGGCCTAAGCTGCTTTTTAAAAGAATGAAAATATTCACAAAACATAATGGTCATAGAACACACACTGTTTTCCAGCAAGGAATACATGTTCCTGGTTTGGTCCCAGAGGGTTGCACTAACTGCCTGGAGAGTTCTGAAAAAGAGAACCCGGTCCTCTAAATGCTTGTCAGTACCTGTAACAGCCTTCCTATGTTTTTCCTATGCTTTTGTGAACCCAGCCTACAGATATATACTAAAGGGAAAGGGGGGTCATTTGTCAATACAGGATTTGTACTCATACAGCTTTCTCAAGTAGTAGTTTCTCTTAGTGCTCCATGGAATTGGAAAAATGCAGCAAAATCCTTTTAGGCCTAAAATATTTGCTAGGGTTACATCTGCACTCTGGAGCTGTTCATATTTCACATACTACTGTACTGTGTGTTTTGTGAGCTCTACCTCAAATCGCATTCCTTTGATGCAAATGCCTGCCTAACACTGTCACGCGTCAGATAGTGGCTCTTCCCTGTGACTAACATGGTCCTGACAGGGCCTGGAAGTGAAAGTATATATATATTAATACAATTTCAAGCTGCCGCCTGCTCTAACCTGTGCCAAATTTAGCCCCACCCAACTCAAATCAAACTAAAGAGAAAACAACAAAAGTTATTTTGAAAATCTCTCAACAGAAAAGACCAACAGCTTCTTTCTCTGTCTGTTCAGAGTAAAACATTACTGAGACTATAGATAACAGCAGACAATTCTGAAAAATGACGACTAGACAACGCCTTTAAGCTTTAACTAGAACTCAATGGTATTTGCCCTGAACAGAAAATGACGCACATGGAGAAAAAGTATGCAATACAACAAACATACAAACAAACAAACAAACAAACATACTGTTTAATGCATAACTGCAATACAAGGAATTTCAAAGCTTCGAGACCTTCAACAACTGAAAGGAATCATGGGAAAAACGGCTCAAATGAATGGCTTTAAATCAAGCAGTTCCACAGGATGAGAGCATTATACTGTCGATGCACTGTACATAGATGGCTTTGTCAAATCATATCATGCACAAGGAGGTAATACATATTGGCCAAGAAAGCAGAATGTATGAGAAGAGAATCAAACACAAAGCAAACCAGCTCTCAGCAAAGCATTCGAGTGTCCACACCAGTTCTTCATCTTAAAGGAGGTTCTGCTTGGACGATTGATAAATATGTATTTCCACTGAAATATTCTGATTTGCATATAGTAAGTGCGCTTTTTGCCATCAAATCATAATGAAAAGATTTCAGTCCCATTTTAAGACTCTGTCATATACACTACGTCCAAAAGTATCCAGACACCTCTTCTAATTAGTGAATTCAGCTACTTTAAGGTGCAGTCATTGCTGATGGAGACATTCAATTATGCATTCACAGCACTATCAAGAGAAAGAGATGCTCTGGAGCACCTGCACACCATGAGCCTAAGATCATCATGCCTAAGCTTGGCTAGAGGGGCAACAACATTGGACTGTGCTCTCTGTAGGGATGGAGCTCCAGTCAGTACCTCTGGGATGGAGCTGGAGTAATCCAGAACTGATAAATTCCAATGTCAATTCCCGACCTCACTCATGCTCCGGTGGCTGAATGAACTCAAATCTTCACATCTACGATCCAACATTTAGTGTTCAGTGTTCCCAGATGAGTACCAATACCCTTGATTTCAGAAGAGGCAGTAAATCAGCAAGCGTCTACAAACTTTTGGACACATAGCTTTCGGTAAATTGTATTTAAGGAAAATTAATCACATCAAAGTTGGTCCTCCACTTCGCATTCCGAGTTAAGAAAGTCAAGCGCTACAGTTAGTTTATTAATACGGTACCGGTGCTGTTTCCAGAGGAAAACCAACTGGTTCTAGATCAACTTCTCTCAGGTTTATCACAAACTCGCTGCCTGAAAATCAATCAGAGATCTCCTGCAACAACCCTGACACCGCCTCGATGTTCTACACCCTATTCTGATCTGGAGGATATGAAAAGGCTGATGGATGACGAATAAACAGCTGCATCGTATAAACAGTTGCCATTACAAAAAAAAGAAAAATAAGTTTACTTTAATCCGTCTTTAATATCTAATTGTCACCATGTGCAAATAATAGCGGCCACTTAGGAGAATTCAAGAGGTCCCCACCGGCCCCCCCCACCCCCCACCCTCAAAATCTCTTCATAATTTAATTCTTAAGACTAAAATACAGTTACAGTGGTTAGATGTGAAATACACCATTCTATATAACCTAGCCCAGCCAGAACTGTTCACTACATTGGTGAAGATAGACGTTTAGGCATTTAGTCGTTTAGTCGTCAAGGTGTTTAATGTGGCGTAAACAACCTCACAAAGATATTACCTAAACTGGCTGCACATACATTGCATGATGCTGCAGACATAATTTAGGGATAAGGATTTGGCTTAAACCTCATGCATTAAAACCTATTTTTGAAAATCCATTCATGGTGGAAGAATACGTATGTTATTAGGCAAAGTAGTCCCCCACCACTTTTGTGCCAAGGTTTCATATTAAATCATGTTGGAGAATAATTCAAGTGGATACATGTGTGAACAGCTGGTAAGTTACAATGGACAATTTCACATCAAACCACTTTCACTCACTGAATAATGAAGAAAATTGGAAAATGTGTCTATATAACTACTTTTCTAGGCATCTTTAATTTGCTTTAACTGAGTGCAATAATCTGATTACTAATTTATGATGCATATATATACACACACAATCAAATTTACACTTTTGGCATCACTGTTCAGATTTAAAAGCTTGGTGAAAAAAATAACTTTAGAGGATCACCAACAACTCTTGGTGGGCTTCAAAAGGATATTTATATATATCATGGCATTTCCACAGAACAATATTATTTACATAAATTTACCTATGCATTATTTCTAGTTTATTTGCAATTTCCTCTCCAAACTATGAGGAAAACAAAATACCTGGTCATATCTCAAAGCTATCATTTCCTCCCCTAAACTCCTCATATACATACATTTCCCCAAATATCAACTCTCCAAAGGGCTTATGAAAAAGTGACACAGTGTCTAAAATGAGCTGAAAAGCCATGAAACACAGTGTTTGAGCAAGAGCAGCTCCGATAGAAGGCAGAACCTGACAGAGCGATGGTGTGCTGCATGAGATTACGAAGGAGGAATATCATAAACATCTGAATGCTTTGCATTGAGACATAGTAGAGGCTTTAACACACACAGCATTTCAGGCACTACTTCAAGCAACCACACACACACACACACACACACACACACACACACACACACACACACACACACACACGCTCATACTCTCACTCCAATGGGCCAATCCAAACCCTGGCTGACAAAAACATACCCAATCCTTGGGAGAGTGTGTACATATGTCTGCCTGTTTAGCTGTTGGGCGGAATAGGATCTGTTTTCTCTTTTTTTTTCTTTCCTATTTTTTTTAAAGGACCGAGGAGAATGTCTTAGAACTCCTCGTGAACGTTGCGGGCGTAGTCCATGAGCTTGCTGCCAGTGAAGTACTCGCTGTATTTGAGAATTTCCTCCAGTTCCAAGCTGTGGTTCTGGTTCTCGTCAGCCACAGCAATCATCTGCTTCGCTTCGTTCAGGGCGTTGTACTCGTTCATGGGATCCATATACTCCTGCAGGAAAGAAAACGGAGGCCAAAGAAAGAGAAAAGGAGGAAAAGAGTTGGTGTTCAGAAAGCAGAGATAAGCATCTCTAATTGAACCATTTTCAATAAGTGGCATTGAGATAGCCCATTAAGAAAACATTTAAACCCTCAGGGACCTAAACCTGAGCTTTCTTTCTAATTAAGTTGGTCTTGTTACATATACATGCACAAAGTATGTCTTAAATTATAAATTTAATACATGTATGCTGTATTCCACCAGTACTCTGTACTCTGTCCTCTCTTAGAGTCTGGACAATCCAGTGGCTAAAGCTAACTCCGTAAACATCTATCCATCTATTTGCGTGTTTGGTACGTTTGAAGTTCGCCCAGCTATGCCAGCATTCAGCAAGTGTGTTAATCCAGCAGTAAAGTGTAAAGCGGATAAAGGCCTTGCTTTTCTTTCTTTCTTTCTTTTTTTTTTTTAGACCTCATCAAATATAACCTGGATATGTTTGTTAGTACATCATGAACACAACAGTGATGCCTACAACACCACCAGCATATGTAGAACACATTTCACTGAGGACAGATTCAGTAACTTCAGACTAGCGGTTTTGCTAAAACCCTTATCTTAAAGGCTGGAACTAAACCAGCCTTCAAGCTCCGCTTCCCTCACATAAAGAAAAGAGCCTGTGACCACAATGTGAGGAACTAGGTCTTTTTTAAACCATAATCTGTATTTTTGCATCTCATTTTAACTCTGCAAGAAAACTTAAAAAAAAAAAAAAAAACCCTTTAGTTCCACCACCACCATTAACGCATGCTATCTGGTGCTAAACCTTCTGAATGATCTACGAACTCCTCATTGGTTGGCTCACACATGTAACTAACAGCTGTGGGATCTTTCACTGCATTTTGCTTTGCGTTGTTGTTTGCCGTTGGTTTTTGTACCTCTGCACATTTACTTTATGTACATTTTCAATCAACGTCCAAAAATGACGCATTTTATGCCGTAATATAAACAAAGCATGTGTGGTCTGCGGCATATCTTATTTGACTTTCTGTACCAGTGATGGAGGGCGAGTCAGTCATGTATGTTCATTGGAATATTACAGCCATGGCCAGTCTAAGACTGTTCTCAGATAGGAAGGATATATCCTAGATTTTTGATGACTGTTTTATCATATTTCTATTTTGTTTTTGCCCTAAACTTTGCTGGACGTTTAACATAACACCCACATTTATTATTATTATTACACAACAATTCACTATTTTGTGTTCCCAGGGGATTCAATATTGTTATGTACAAAATAAAAACAGTCTGCATTTATGACCTACACGTTTTAACTGGATGTGGTTTAAAGGTCCTTTAGAATGGAAAACTAGATTCACACTGGCACAGCTAAGTATGTAGAATTTGGTACCTAGAACTGACATATAGGTATTGTTAGATACTACAAAGCTCAGAGTAACTAGCTAGCATAAATAGTCTGATGACCTAGCTTACTTACACCAGAGCACACACAAGAAGCCTTATATACAATCTTTGTTTACACAGGGGTCCATTTTAATTTCCTGTCCGTGTTCGTTTCAACATGGTGCTTCTGTATGATCATCGCGGTGTCACACTTTAAACCAGCCAATCAGAGCAGAGCTCATCAAAATATTAATGAGCCCATCAAAACAGTGAAAGCAGCTTTATAGATTTAGATTTAATTCAAGGGCCAAATGGTACAGCATAAATTGATAGAGCCAATACAGTACAATTATAAGTGCATTCTATGGCACCTTTAACATACTACTAGCTCACTTAGAGAAAGATAATGCAGATAAAAATTTACCATCCAAAACTGTAATCTTTAGAAATGGGCATTTCAGACCCATTTAATATTTGAATTTGTAAGGCTTTCTTAAAAACATTCCACTCAGTGTCTTCCTATTACTGGATAACATGAGACCCAGACCAAAAATCCACAGTAGAGAGGATACTAAAGC